>JAULKJ010136814.1:0-14959 GCA_032355405.1 Rubia balearica | reverse complement strand
GGTTTATATTTGTATTCATGACTTGGTATTTGTTTTGGGAGATTCTATAGATCTACCTTTCCTATTATGCTTATGAATATTATATTGTTTGTTCTTTACATTCTTGTCAATTGCATGATTGTTACACTAAGATTGATACACACCATAGTCTACTTTCATATTGGTTCACTTATTTATGTCCCTTGAGGAGTGAAACCTTGATGTAATAGGGTAGCGAGGTCCGGGATCGTACGGATGTGTGCATGTGGGTCACTGAGTTATTGTTATAGTGATTGTACACTAGTCTTAGCTGTGAATTAGCTGGAAGATTTATGGTTATAGGTAGCATTAGTAGTAAACTAGGGTTACCGTAGAGTCAACGATAACATGCCTATTCTTTTGTCTATGTTGGCCTAGGGAGAAAGATTAATAGTTGAGTGCACGAGACATAATATCACAGGGAAAAATCAGACCTGTACAATGGCAGGGCCATTGTTGCACTTCCCCAATTACGGAGGTTGTGCCGATGGAAGAAAATGTGTACACCCTTATGTGACTGAAAGGGGGTAGTGTTGACCATCGGCCACACTAGGTGGAATAAGCATTATGATAGGTTTTTATGTCCTGAATGTGATTGAATCTAGGATCAAAACATATTTCCGGTTATGTTACAAAAATATTCCCTAAGTGCTAGCGATTTATAGTTTTACTCTCTTGTGCTTTTGTATGTTCATAGTTGTTAGATAAACCCCCACAAAAACATGTCTTGCAATATTAGCTATTCCTAACACGTGATCTAATTGATGACCCAGTCGCGGCTATGTATAGTTAAATTTTAGATTCCTAGCATCTTTGTGGACGACCCCGGTCTTACTACTATCTACCTTCTAAGTAGCTTAGTAGTAGAAACATGAGTAACAAACAAATCTCTTATCTTTGATTCCAAGCCCTTTCCCTGAGTTAGTTATTCACCTTTAAAAAGGTTATTTATAAGAGAACCTGAGTGGAGGCGGTTCAAATTTTGGCGCTGTTGTCAGGGATGCTAGTCCAAAGGTTTAATTGTTAACTTGCATGGCTGGGTAGTTGAGTAGTTATTAATTTTGTTTTTTTTTATTTTCTTGAGTTGGTTTTTGGTGCTGAACCTTTGTGATAGTGATCCATGGACTTCTAATCCTTATGCTAGTGTTTTTTTAGTTGGGTATTTTCTAGTTCCCAGTTTATGGTACATACCCATCCACGAAGCAAGGAATTCTACACTATCTAACGAAAACCACAGGTAATATGAGAAGAAGGAGGATGAGAGCTAGAGTAGGGTTTCCACAAAAGCCGAGTTGAAGAGACCCCAGTTATAGCGGAGAAAAATCATACCCTTAGGGAGTTGATGACTCCTAACTTAGAGAATAAATACCTATGTATTGTCTTCCCACCTTTGCCACCGAATGTGACTTGTGAGCTTAAGAGCGGCATGATCCAATGTTTTCCAACTTTTCATGGGATGACTAGTGAAGACCTAAACAAGTATTTGTCTGATTTTCACCGAGTGTGGACCAATATGAAGTTTCCAAAAGTTTCAGAAGAAGACTACAACTTGAAATCCTTTCCTTTCTCACTGCGGGATATGACCAAGGATTGATTATTTTACTACCCAGGTGCATCACTTCTTGGATGGATATGACGCGAAGGTTCCTTGAAAATCACTTCCGGCTTCTAAGCCCAAAGTTCTCAAGAATAAGCTTTCCAACATATCCCAAATGGAAAAAGAGTTCCTTTATGAGTATTAGGGGAGGTTTAAGAGATCGTTGGTGAGTTGTCCTTACCATCCATTCAAAGATGGCGACTTGGTGTATTACTTCTTCGAAGGGCTTTGCGACGAGGACATGAGGATGGTCAATGCTGCATACAATGGCTCCATAGCCAACAAGAACTTGAGGGATGCAATGGTGTTGTTCGAAGAAATGACCATTAGGACAAGGCAATTTGGCACTAGATCCTGAGTAAAGATATTGGATGAGCCGGCTCAATCTCCCAAATTGAAAGAGCAAGTTCAAGCACTTGCCTCGATGATGAAGGAATTTATAAAGGGGAGAGTCCATCAAGTCAAGCTTTGTGGCATACGTAGTCTTGATCATCTTACCGACACTTTTCCCAATGGTGTAAAGCGTTGGACTTCAATGTTGGAAATAGGCAACAATTTGCTAGGGTGAAATAATAAGGGTTTTAAGGGAACCAAGGAAGAGATAGACAAGACCCCTACGCAAATACCTTCAATCTTCGATACCACAATCACCCTAACTTCTATTGGCATGTGTAGGAAACTCAAGGGTACAACCAAGGTGGATAACCTCAACTTCAACCCTACCCGAGGGGAGAAAGACCTTCCAACAACAACGCCGCTTTATACAAGTCAGATCAGGAGGAGATATTGGATGCTATAACTCAATTGGCAAAGAAAAAAATGTGTCCAGGGAATGGACAAGGAGAGAAATTAAGGATCTTGACACTAAAGTGCTTTCTAGTATCAAGAATCTTGAAGTCCGAGCCGGCTAACTCACCACCTAGGTGAGTCGATTTGAGGCTGGAGAATCTGGAAATCTCCCTTCCCAGCCCGAGATTAGTCCAACAAATATGAGTGCGTTGAAGCTAAAGAACAGGAAGAAGGTGGTGAGGCCAAAAGAGAATTCTGCAAGAGGATGATTAAGATTAACTTTGAAGAGCAAGAGATGGTTGTTGATTAGGATCCTTCCATAGGGCTCCCCACCACCGAGGCAAGGGTGATCCCTATACCACCTTTTCAAAGTGCACTTAGAGGAAGGCCGAAGTAGGAAACCAATAAGGCACACATTCGCAAAATCTTCAAGAATGTTGAGGTTAGCGTTCCAATTTTGGATTTGATTGAGAAAGTTTCCTCTTATGGTAACTTCTTGAAAAATGCATGTACTAAGAAGAGGAATAAACCAACTAGGAAGGTAGGACAATTAAAGATAGGTAAAAAAGTTCTTTTACCTCGGTTCTTTTTTTTTTCAAATTAATTTTTTTACCTCGATTATAAAAAACTATGGTAAATAATATGTTCTTACCTCGGTTGTATAGTATCCAAGGTAATTATCATTTTAAATTGAAGTAAATAGTCGAACCGACATAAGTGCTACATCGGCAACATGTGTTTGTCCAAGCTGTATAAGTCATCATTGTCGACATCGCATTACTGGACGGTTTAATTGAATATCTGATAATGCTAAGGAGCGCATCACATCTTTTATAATTCCAAATAATATCTGTCGGGATTTGGTAAGTATGTTTTGCTCCTTTGGCCAAACTCAATCATAATTTCAAATAATTTCTTGTACATCCAATATGGTTCTACAAAATCCAATTCTTCATTGTTGAAGGTGGGAAATAGGGTCGTGGGTTGTGATATAACTCGCTACTCAAGTAGCAAGTAAGTATTCCATGACTAAACTTTTATTTTCATCTTAATTTTGGGTTCTAGGTTAGTTCAATTGATATGAGAGGATGTGTTTAACTATGGGTTGATTGAAAGTAGGCATGGCATAGTTATATATTATGAATGTTATATGTGTAGGGGAGCATGGTAATGAAGGTTTTCATTGACACACACACACAAACACACACACACATATGTTGCTCTAATCAATATGCATATGTTATGAATCTATGAAGTGAATGAATGTACATATAAGTACTAGTTCCTAAGATTTGATCCTAAATGTAGTGTAGTTATTGTTTTAATGTAGAGATATTTATGGATAAAACCCATTGTTATAAAAAAGATCAAATGAGTGAGAAAGTAGCCAACTTTGTTAAATATGCCTTCGGGAATGCCGCTTAGGAGAATTTTTTGTATGTGTATTACCCTTGCAAGAAGTGCTGGAAGATGCAATTGGTTTGAAGGATGACTTATTTATATATGGTTTTGATCCAACATACATAATTTGGTTTTGGCATGTGGAGAGCGTGGATGATTATACTAGAAATGAAGTAGATTAGCCCTCATTGGATGATAGGATGGATGAGTTGGTTGAGGAGATAGTTATGAACTATAGTGGCCATCCTAACAGACTTTTAGACTTTCACAGGCATAATGAAACACTACTATATGATGGATGCCCTGAAGGAATGACAATATTGAAGGCAACATTGCAGTTGATGAATTTGAAAGCTAAATTCCTGTAATGATGCTGGGTTCTCTGGTTTGCTGAAAGACTTAAAAGAAATGCTTCCGGTTGGCAATAGAATACTAGAAACAATATATGAGGCAAAGAAGGTATTATGTCTGATGGGCATGGATTACGAAATGATTTTATCTTGTATGGGGGAGATCAGTTGAATGCGGAGGTATGCCTTAAATGCAATGCTTCCCGGTTCAAATTGAAAGAGGTGGATGTTGATAGAGAATTTGGAAATTGGCAGACGAAGAAGGTTTCTGCCAAGGTTGTTTGGTAACCTATTATTTTCGTTTGATAATATTGTTTGACAATCTCGAGGATGCAAAGAATTTGAGTTGGCATGCATACTGAGAAGTTGTTGATCCTGAAGTCATTAGTAACCCGGCCCATGGTGATCAGTGGAAGAATATAGATGCGTCCTTTCCTGTATTTGGGAAAGAGCCACGTAACTAGAGGCTTGGTTTGTGCACTGATGGAATAAACCCATTCAGTATTATGACTAGCAATCACAGTTCATGGTCAATGATGGTAGTGATTAACAAATTGACCCCATGGTTATGCATTAAAATGAAGTACACCATGTTGTCTCTAATGGTCTCCGATCCTAAGAAACCGAGGAACAATAATGATGTGTACCTACCCCCCTTGGTGGATGACCTTAAGAATCCACGGGATCTTGGAATGAATATATATGATGGGTTTTAGATGGATTCATTTAATTTTAAAGCCATGTTGTTTTGCATCGTTAATGACTTTCTTGCATATGGAAACTTGTCTGGATATTCAATTAAGGGTCAAAAAGCATTCCCCATTTTTCTGGAAGGAACGAAATATTTTTAAGTTGAGGCATGGAATTAAGATAGTCTTTCTTAGGCACTACGGATGGCTTCTAACAACTCATCAGTGGAGGAATTGGCGTGCTGAATTCAATGGCAAGGTAAAGTTGGAACCCCTCCCCCGTATTAATAGGTGCATTAATATCTAACATGTCCAATACTTTTTGAAATGACTCTGGTAAGAGGAAGAGGAAAACAAGGGTTAACAGTAGTTTGAAGAAACGTTCCATTTTTTGAACTACTATATTAGGAGACCCTTGACGCACCACACTGTTTGGACATGATACATATTGAAAAGAATGTACATGATAGTTTGGTTGGTACTTTGATGAATATCCTGGGTAAGAAAACGGATGGAGTGAAATCAAGGAAATATATGGTTGAAATGGGAATCAGACCTAAATTCCCCCCCCCCCGAGGATCGGGGATCGAAGAAATACTTATCCACTGCTTGTTACAAACTTTCAAAAGTTGAGAAAGAGTTGATATGTTCTAGCCTCAAAGGTATGGTTGTCCCGATAGGCTACTCTTCTAGGTTCATTAATCTAGTATCAGATAAGGGATTGAGATAGGGTAATATGAAATCACATGATTCACATTTTTTGATTCAAGAATTTCTGTCGGTGGCAATCAAATCTATCTTGGCAACTCACGTCAGAAAGTGCATAACCTGGTTGTGTCACTTCTTCGGGGAATTTTTGTAAGGATATTAGGCATCGGAAATTGGAGGCATTGCAGAAGGAAAAAGTAATCGTGTTGTGCGAGTTAGAGATATATTTCCCTCCTCATTCCTTTACATCACGGTACCCTTATTGGTTCATGTTGTATGAGAGATATTCATATGTGGTCCTATTTATCTTCCATGGATGTATCCATTCGAGAGGTAAATGAAGGTTTTCAAGGGTTATTTGAAAAATCAATATCACTAGGATGCGAGTATTGTTCAAAGGTATGTGACCAAGGAGGTGGTGGAATACCGTGTGGATTTATTGAAGAATGAAGAGTCGGTTGGAGTACCAAAACCATGCCATACAGACAGAGTTGGTGGTAAAGGTTTGAGAAGAGGAACAACTAGGTTGTTAACCGCGAGTTGATGAAATCACACCTCTATGTTTTTTGAAACTCAGATATGGTCCGCCTATAAGTGGATATGCACATGATCACCATCAAAGAGAGGCATCTAGGTTGGTCGTAGAAGCAAATACTTGTTGAACACAATCACACTTTCATTGATTGGTTATGCCATAAAGTAGTCGGGGACAGTCATTTTCCTTGAATTGGTTAGCTTTCATGCCTTCTGCCACAGTGATTTTCTTCAAAGGATATGACATCAATGGGTTTTCCTTCTCAACCCTTGAATAGGACACACACACACACACACACTGTTACATGAAATAGTGACGTTAGCGTAGTTGCGGAAGCATTACACGTAAGCAGCGCAAAGGGTAAAAATCCTGTGTATGGGAATGTGTTTTACTATGGCGTGAATAAGGAAATATGGGAAATCGTCTAATGTTAATGGGTTGATAACAATGCTGCTTATTGGTGGATGACCTAGGCTTTACAGTCATCGATTTAACCAGGACTAGTTCTACCAGTGATACGTACATCCTTGCTTCCTAGGATATAGAGGTGTTTTATGTTGTTAATCCTTTTGATTCTAGCAAGTCAACAGTCATTCACGGTGAAAGTCAATTTGTGGGAGATTCTTGTCCTTCTTCATTGCCCGACATTATTCCAAACATTCCACCTAGCACGGGTAATGTTCGAGAGGATGAGATCTTTGGGATGGAACTATCTTTGAGGAGAGACTATGAAGAAGTGGTGTAGACTGAGAGGCAACAAAAAAGAAGAAGAAGAAGAAGACATAGATTGGGTGTAGACATCAATTTAAATAACCTTGATGAATATTTATGTAATTTTTTTGTGTTTTAATGTAGTTTGTTAATCAATGTCTATCCATTGTATCCCAAAAAATGAAGCCATGATTGGTAGGCAAACTAAATACTCTCCATTGCACAAATATTGGTACACTAATCGGTTTACACGACACAAACCGTGCGACATTGCAAAGTTTAGGTTGTGGTATTCAAACTTTAGGGAATTATTGGGAGATGGAGATGGCGACGTTGTACAAATAGTCAGTGAATAATTTGGTAAGATTGAATTGGGAAGGGAAGCATCGCACATTCAAATCAGTCCAAGTCAATGCCTAATTCAGCTTAAATCATTTAATACATGAGATGTCCCCAGCTATTCGATAATACCTAGGACTAACTGACCTTATGATGTACAAATATATTGCGACATCATATCAGTACAATTTACCTTAAAAAAACATATTTGCTGAACCAATTAAGCTAGAACATAGAGTGATCCACCTAAAAGGGCTCATTCTAAGTTCATGACTGCCACAAACCTATTTTTTAGTCGAGTAAAACCATGTAATACAAAATCAATACATCCATTAAAATCCTTAACATAAAGTACTAACATAGAATCCATAGAACATCATGAAATTTCACAAAAGGAAGCAAATTCATAGAATCTCAAATGCAATCCTAACACACAATCATTAATACAAGACATCTAGCCATCATTGGGGGTTGACAGGGGAGGGATGACA
This sequence comes from Rubia balearica, assembly GCA_032355405.1. NCBI lineage: Eukaryota > Viridiplantae > Streptophyta > Magnoliopsida > Gentianales > Rubiaceae > Rubia > Rubia balearica. The sequence goes on along the minus strand of JAULKJ010136814.1, from coordinate 7,331 downwards.
TCATCTTTCGAGGAGCTGGCATATTCTTCCTTCGCTTTCCCATGTTCTCACCTGTCGCTCAAAGACCTGTCCTCGCTACGTATGGCACCTTTTTCTTCTTCATTGTTGGCCAACGCATCAGCCCTATCTTCTTGCTTCTATGACTCATCGGGATATACCTCAGACCCATGTGTAGCAGGCTGGGGGTCCACACGAGGTGCATTGATAACACCATCCAACATTGCCTTCATGTTCGCCATGTCTATCATCAACTACCGCAAATGATGATTGTTATGCATCGCTATAGCCCTAGTCTTGGCCACACCCTTCATGAGTATGGCACTTGCGCTGCGCTTTAGTATTTTTGGGGATAAAAATTTGTTAATTTAATTAAAAATTAAGAATTTAAAATATTATACAATATAAATAACCTGGAAATAAATTTAATTTTGTACCCGATCATAGGATAGGAATGACAGCTTCCGGATGAGTTACTGTGGATGTGATTGAGTACTGTCGGGACCCGGATGGCAGGGACATCGAGATTGGCCTTAGGGATGTTGCGACTGATCTATGCCTCTGCCTCCCAAGTAGTTCTCATCATTGTACTTTGGCTTGATCTTCTAAGTTAATTTGATCTTAACACTTTGCTTCTCTATTAGGGCATTGATAATGTTGCCATAGGGCAAGGTGTGACTCTTTGGAGTGAGGGAAACCGTGTGTATATCGTTAATGATTGTGTTACCGGGGTCGACTATTTTCTTCTTCACAATGTGGTAGTACAAGACAATCCCTTTGATAGTGTACTCGGAAAGATATCCGGCCGGGATGACTATTTTGTATAGTAATAGTGTACATCATTCTCTCTTCGAGATCCAGTAATAAATATTGAAGAACCTTGGTGTGATGAGACCGTTTCCGACATTTATCTTGAAGTACTTCTCCACTATACAGTTGGTGTCGAGGGCCCCAATCGGTTCATCTTCATTGGCCCTAGGAGGCCATAAATCCCTGTAATATATCTCAAATGGCACAACCTATAGCTCATCACCTCCTCTAAATATGCACCTGATTGCCTCGTTGATCAAGTCAGATGTTAGGGGCATGGTACTCCGTTGAATTGGTTTTGGTAGTTGGTGTTGGTCAAAAGGGTGAAATTGGAGTAGAGCTCTTTGACCTCCACTTCATACGTTGTATTGTTAAGGAAAATCAACCCCACCATTCTCAAAGCTTTGAATGGCCCACGGAAAACGTCGAAGTGGAGCCTTTCCACGTTCTCGACCCGCATAGCCCTAACCTTCTAAACCTTTCCTTTTCTCACAATTTGAAAATGCTTCTCATTTTCTTCAATGATGAAGCATTTTTCTTTAAAAGTTGGTGTTAGCAAGGCATCAATGGTTCTTGCCTTTTTGGACAGCGGGAACCCTGCTCTATCTTTCTAGCCCTTGCCCATTTCGCTTCTTGCTTCGTTGGAGACATCTGTTGATCAATTAAATATGCAAAGCTTAGTCCAAGAGGCCATACTATATATTGGAATGTAATTTTTGACCGATACCGTAAGCACATCGCAAATATGTCTTCTTGATCGATATGCACCACGCGAAGTCGTAGATCCATATATATATATATGAATGTGCGACATCACAAGGAATATTGGTTACTACGAATACCTGCGAAGTGTACACGACAAGTCAAGAACATCTATGAAATCAAACTAAATGACCACAACAATAAACCTAGCCTTTGAACCAGCAAGCACAACACGTTTTGGGCACAAAAATCCCGAGACATTTACCGTTCGACTAAAAACCCAAAATTAAAACCTAAATAGGATATCCCTAAAACTTTTTTTATAGAATTCAATAAAACATCCCATTCATGTTCGTTGAAGTGAAAACAACATGTTTGGAAAGAAATAAGTAAAAGATAACACATAAACCAGCAAAAAATCACTTAAAAATTGTTACCTTATGTAGGGTTTACTAGGGGTCTGTTTGGAATAGATTGCGACTAGCATATGTAGGACTGGAGTTCTTCCATTATTTTTGGGCAAGTTATATATCAATATTGGCAGTTTTCATTCAAACTTGATGATTTTTTGACCATTTTTTTCCACCGATAAGGATTTTAGTGCGATGTCGAGGTTGAGGATGTGAGTGGGTTGAGAGTGAGCAGTTTATATACTCAGTTGGGAACAATGTTGTTTCAACCATATCAGTGACGTTATCGATAATTTCATAATGGCGTACATGTAAACCGATGGAGAGGTGATGTCGCACATCATATGCATTGGATCAGGTGTTTGACTCAGAGCCTAATCAATTTTTTGCAGGCTCTGACCTTGGAGACTTGAATCGTCAATTCGCGATGTCACAGACTGCTTCTATAAAATCGAAGTCTCTCCGACATATTAACAATTTTGTCTTAAATAAATGGGCAGAGTAGTACAACTGGCCAAGTTGTTGAAACGAAATGGGCTTGGACAATGCTGGGTGGAGACCACATAACTCAATTTTACACTTGAACGTTGATTTTCCCAACATTTACTTGACATATAAGTGACGTCGCATATAATGAGTGGGCTTTTCAGCCTAAACAAAATATATGTGAGCCCAAATGTTGGGCCCAACTTAAATATTATGGAAATAGTACTCAGAAGTACATAAGTAATAAAAGTATCAGTAAAATGAGAAAGTCCAATATGGCTATAGTTGGGCTTCCAAATTCTTCAAAATTGGAAATGTTGTTGGTCAAACACTTACACGTTTAAGATGCTTGACTTATTCAAGGATAAAAAGGATAACCCTACTTGTATGAGTATAGATTTTCTTTCATTTTTCAATAAGATAATGTTCGTACACTGACTCCATGTAATAGGGTTGACTAATCATTCTCCTTAAATGAAAATACTAAGTAATTTCTTGAAATGAAAACAATAAGCCATCGAATGACATCGGCTATCACTGGGCACAACCAATCTTTACCGTCAGATGGGTAACTGTAAAACCCTCACCCATGTAATGAGGTTGGTAGTTTGTGGGGTTTATAGTAAAACACTTTGTAATTTGTTGAAGCTGGTAAATTTGTAGGACTCGTATAAGATTGGTTATGTCTTGCCTTAAATCATGTTAACTGCCGAACGAGATATTGCCAAACCCTCAAATGTTGGCCTTCAACAAACTTATCCGTGTAACGGGCTATTGTCAAACCCCCACTCATCTAATTTGGATAACTATTCCCGTGTTTAAACATAAAACTTTATTTAATTGAAAGACCTGATTTCTTTAGGCCTATAACAAGATCGGCTAACTTACTAACCTTCAACAAGCGTAGCCGTTGAATGGGATATTGTCAAACTGTCACCCATCTAGCCAATTCACATATTTTGGTTAACTGTTCTTAGGCTTTAATGAAAGTCCTATGTAATTCCGAGGTTATTATGAGCTTTAGCCTCAAATTAAATTGATAAGGAATTTAAAGGCCTTTAACAATCATAACTATTGAACAAGTAATGTTCAAATTCTTACACGCACATTAGTGTTGTAAACTAGTTGGTTTCACATGGAAGCACTATGTAGTTGATAAAATTAATGTTTTCTATCCTTCAGATAGATAAGGAAAATGATTTAAAACCTAAAATGCGAAGTCGTACGATGCCTCTTGCTTAGCAACTACAGGCCAAACAGTAGGCGATATCGTTCATTCAAGGGGAATGGCCATTTGGTCCATCCATAGGCCCAAAAAATTCCAATAGACCTTACACATTATCGAGATCAAAACATTCATCTTACATCCAGAGATTAGATTGACATATCTGTGACTTCGGAAATTCATTTGAGACGGGCCTGCTGGGCCAATTTTGACCAAAATGGAGACCTTAAATACTGGAGACTGACATGTCGCTTAACAGGTGTGGCATTGTAGCACTGGCGGGGACTAGGTTTATGCACCATACTTGGTAAAAAAACCCCAAAACACTTTGAAAAAACATTTATTGCCCAAATTGACACCCTCCATCTTCAAAGATCCCACAGTTCTTCAACAAGATTTCTTTTCCCCTCTAACAAATAAAAAAAACCCAAACATACCCAAATCCACCACTAACATATTTTAAAATGGAGAAACCAAGGGACATGGAAGAGGTCATCATGAGAGGGGATTCAATGAATAGAATAAGTGGTAAGGTTCAATATTTCCAACTTGGTATGATCATATAGTCAACATGGCTTAATCTCTTTATTTTGATTATTGAATGAGTGTTTGGTATTTCTATGTGGCATATTCTTTATTTACTTTATTTTAAATTGTGGACTATATATACATGTAGGGTTCTATGTTTTCAATAAAGATGTAATTTTCCCCCGTGTATGTGGTGTACAACATGTGGCAACTTGAAAATGGAGGTTATTTGATATGGAGATAACATCAAATATGTTATTTTCATTATTTCCTTATGGTTAAGATTAACATTCATGAAAAACCTTAGTGTGGATTCAATTTCCAAAATAAAGGTTGCATTTTAAATTTTATATTTCATTCATCAATGGAAAAGTGTTTTTAGTGAACTATATGTATAGGTGTTCTTATGGTTAACCCCGATAAGAGAGGAAACGGCCCAAGGAAGAGGGAGATTTGAATGGATAAAAAAGACATAAGTAAGGTCAGGGTAGGGAAATTTGTGAGAAATTGATAGACATGGTGGAGAAAGGTACGAAATGTCCTATGATGTTTGATCACATCGAAAATTCCATAGGCGAGGAAAGAAATTGGTGGTCTAGTTACATAGGTTTTATTCCTAGGATAAAGGTAGATATGTTCTTGTATGAGTCCTCGTGTTGATGATGCTTACAAGGATACACTATGGAGGGCCATATAATATGCCTTCGAGATCTAGTCAGATGATATGGTAAGATTAAAAAAGAGAACCATATGGCTCTTTGGTGAAAGATGGAGAGAATTCAAAACAAAATTGACTAGGGACTACTGATGTGTCCATATTATACTGTTATTTTGAGGATCTTTTATACTCATTTTGATAGGATTTTATGCTTTAGATACTCTATTTTACCTTGAAATCCTATTGCTAGAGGTAGGAGCGATTTCATCACTTTTGTCACTTGTAATAAGGATTCTGTGAGACGAGGTAATTTTTGAATATTTGAAGACCTTGAAGACTCCATTTTGAAGACCATGAAGACTTTTGAAGACCCGAAGAAAGGCAGAGAAGACTACATGAAGACCAAAGAGAATAAGTCACTTGAGGGCAGAGTACTCTAGCCGTCACGAGTCGCAATGCCTGTGTCGCGAGTCGCAACGGCCGTCTGCCCAGACTTACTTTTTGAGATTTTTGTACTATAAATACTCATCACTTTTCTCTTTCTTCTAAAACTTTTCTCTCCCAATTTCTTCTGTAAAAACCCTAGGTTTTCTTCCATTTTCTACCTTAGTTCCCTTTTGAATTCATGTTTGATTTTCTTTTGTTAAATTTTATGAACTCTAGTAGCTAAACATAACCTTGGGAGCAATTGATTAGGCTTCCAAGCCCATGTCCTGAGATCTACTATTTAATGTTTTGCTATTGTGCATTTATTGTGTTGAAATGAGTTGTTGAATTCATTTATGACATTGGAAGTTTGATTATATGAATTGCTTGTATGATTATGTGTTAGGGTTTGGAGAAAGTAGCTAATTCTCCCTTCTTTGATATGAAATCCAAGCATGATTTAGGGCTTCTAATGTTTTTGGTTTTTTACGGTGGTGTTTTGATGTGATTTTGCAGGAAATGAGAAGTGGAAAAGGTTTGGAAGTATGTAAATGTTTAATATGATTAAAGGGTGAAAAACCCTGTCTGTCGCGAGCGTGAAGGATATGTCGCGAGTCGCGACAGCATCCATCGCGAGTCACGATAGACACGTCATGATTCCAAACATTTGCGAGTGCAATGAAGGCATTACCGAGACATTCCTGTCGCGAGCGCGATGGAAATAAGGTAAGAAGTCTCAATTTACAACTTCTAGACCCAAACATTTGTGAGTCACGATACTTTGTCCTGAGTCGCGACAGGATCCATCACGAGCGCGACGGATTGGTCCAGCATCGTGACTATCAACGCCTATGTCGCGCTTGCGACGCTGGGGTATAAATAAAAAGAAAATCAGGCAGAACCTCAGTTCTTCCTATTTTCACCGCACCGCCACCGTTTTTCGTCTTCTCCACCACTCTCCGCCACCACAATCGGCCGAATTAGCCATAAAACCACCTCTATTTCATCACCCTCACCCATATCTCATAGATTCCCTTCCCAAATCACCCTAAATCCCCAGAAATCACCCCAAGAACACAAAACCCTAGATTTTGGAGAATTTTTGAATTTAGGGCCAATTTTGTTGCGGGTTGCATCAATTCCCCTTTTTGAGCTTCAATTCGGTAACATTCTTCAACTTTATACTCTTTAATTTATTTATCGCTTTGAATTCATGATTTTTCATAACTTAGAAATTTTGAAGAATGTTAGTTTTGGTGATTTCTGTGAATACGATTTCTGTGAATTGATGTTTGTAAATATGTTTATTGGACTAATATGAATGATGTGGGGTATTATTTATAGGATTTTTGGTCTGTGATTTTGGTTAGGATTTAGGGCTGTCCTTGTGATTGCGGACTGTTAATTTTGGACTGTCATTGTGACTGTGGCTCATATTAGTTATCCTAATTTTGGCTGTAAATTGTGATGATTGATGCTATGATTTTACATGCAATTTTGATTTAGGTCTTAGGATTTAATTAGCCAATGACTATGATTTTTGAACAGTTATTCTGATTTTGGGACCGTGATTTTTGGATGGTCATTTTGATTTTAGCTGATATGCGTGACCCTTATTTTGGCTTTGAATTGTGATCAATTTTTTTCCGATTTTAGACTTAGCCTTTAAGGATGTAAATTGGGTCATTGTTTTGTTTATGGCTGTAATATCATTCTAGCTGTGTATTTACCTTAGGTTTTGCTGTAGTTTGGCCTTGATTTGGTTAGGTTAGTTTGGCTACATTTTGACTTTAGTTTAACTGGGCTTAGGCTAGATAGCTATATTATGTTGGCATAGTATAGTTAGTATTCGGTTTAGGGCTATCATTTGCACATTGACTTACATGCATTTTGCTTGTTGCTATGAGTTGTATATTAGTTAATGTAAATATTGTCTTTTGAAAAAACATCCAAATGATTATTGCATCTCTTATTTCCTTCTGCCTCTGATGTGTTTGCTGTATTGATTAGAAATGGCACCAAAGAAGAGAGCGAGAGCAGGTCCGTCTGCCCCACCTCCACCTCTTCTCCTAGCACCCGAGCCTGCACC
>JAULKJ010136708.1:0-14962 GCA_032355405.1 Rubia balearica | reverse complement strand
CGAACGCCAACGTCGGAGATTCGACAAACTCCAACCTAGCGAACATCCACCGGCGAGCTCCAAACCTTTGAGACCCACCGAAAGTTCGTCATTAGGGACTCCAGAAAAATGAGCTCCAACCCTTGAGACCCACCGGAAGTTTGTCATTATGGACACAGAAAAGATGATCCACCTGTTACCTCTGATTTTGGCCGTATGGCCAGAAACGTTGTTTAGAAAATCCCAAACTATGGCCAATCGCTGTCAGTAATTGGCCGGGAAGTGGCCTAAACATGTTGAACACGTTGAACTATAAATATGTGTAGATACGGGCAATAACGACATACAAAAAAATGATATTTAAAAAACACATGTTACGATAAATCTAACCATATGTCATACGATAAAACTATTGTTCATATACCTATTCAAATATGTGGTCAAAGTTTGATATCTTTGAATGAAAAAAAAAGATTTTGTGCAGATTTGGCTGGGAAGGAGGGAGTAGTTAAATTTAGTGAAATCCAACCTAAATTTATATCCACATATATTGACCGAATAATATTTAGCTTTGATTTTTCTAAATCAACATTTTGGTACAAATTATAAAATAAATACACAAAAGCTCTTTGAACATTATTTGTAGAAAATAAGGGTAATAATCTGTGATTTTTTTCATGCTCTTGTATGCATTATATAGAGGTACAAACACCTTTACAGAAAAGGAATATAAATCTAATTACAATTACAAGTAATATTCACATTAAACTATTTATTCCTTTAATAATCCTCCTCAAGTTGGAGCTCAGGGATAAGAAATTCTCAACTTTCCAAGTAAAGAATGAAACAGATTCCGTCCGAGAGCTTTGGTGAACAAATTTGCAGGTTGGTTAGTCGTGCAAATATGATGAGTAACAAGGGTACCAGACTGGACAAGATCACAACAAAATGACAATAAACCTCTATATGCTTAGTACGTTAATGGAACACCAGATTCGCCGCAATGTGAAGAGTAGACTGACTATCACAGAATAGTCGCATAGGAGAATAATGCACAACACCTAAATAACGAAGTAACGACTTAAGCCACAACAAGTATAATCCATACTACGATACTCCGCTTTAGCAGAAGAACGATAAACTATAGGTTGCTTCTTGGTCTTCCATGAAACCGGAGAATTACCAATTGTCACAAAGTAACTAGAGAGAGCGTCGTGTAATTGGACAAGTAGCCCAATTCGAATCACAATAATCAGTCAACTGTAATGAACTACATGAAGAGAGAAATAAACTTTGACCAGGATGACTCTTTAGGTAGTGAAACACACGAATGGCTGCTTGACAATGAGGAACACAAGGAAACTTCATAAAGTGAGCAATAGTATGAAAAGAATAACTCAGCTCAGGATGAGTAATAGTCAGGTAAATGAGGTGACCCCCCAGGCATCGATACTGCTCAGGATAATCATAAGGAGGGCCTTCAACCTTCGCAAGATCATGCCGTTTCTCCACTGGAAAATTAGTTGGTTTAGACGTCGATAAAGCTGTATCAGACAAGATATCTAGGGCATATTTCCTTTCTGAAAGAAACATCCCATCCGGTCTTCTAGCAATCTCTATATCCAAGAAATAATTAAGTGTATCAAGATCCTTCAATATGAAAACAAGAACTCAGGTATTTCTTGAATTCAGAGATGAGTGACGAAGAACTACCAGCAATGAACAAATCATCCACATAAACAAGAAAATACAATGAAACCGATCCACAAGTGAAGGTAAAAAGAGAGTAATCTTCCTTACTCTGTACAAAACTAAATGCACGTAAAGCCTGAGCCAATTGTGAAAACCAATTACGAGTTGCCTATCAAATACCATAAAGAGATTTTTGATGACACACATGACCAGGAGGCGCAGGGTATCTCGGTGGAGGTCGCATGAAGACCTCTTCATGAAGAAAAGCAATATGCATATCCATCTAATGCAGTTCCCAACAACAAATAACTGTAACTGATAAAAATAAACGTACCAAACTCATCTTCTCAATGGGAGAAAACATCTCAGTGTAGTCAATCCCTTCCCTTTGGTGATTTCCAAGAACCACCAAGCAAGCTTTGTGACGTTAAATGGTACAATCATACTTGAACTTGGTATGATACACCCATTTGCACCCAATAACAGTCTTATTCAGAGGTAAAGAAGATAAAGTCCATGTCTGAGTACGCTCAAGTGCATTAATATCTTCAGACATTGCATCACACCAATGAGCATACTTCGAAGCCTCAGATTAAGTAGTCAGATCTGCGCTAGAAGTTACTGCACTAAAGAACCTCTAGAATGCGTACTAGAAAATTTATCACAATTTACAAAATCAGATAAGGGATAGAAAACACCTGAGGAATGTGACACAACAGGTGTAGTCATAGCAGTGAGGGAGAGGGGGTTATTGATATAAGCAACAGAGTAGACATAATCCGACAGATAAGTAGGAGAGTATCGATTACGAGCACTCTGACGGATAGGAGGTAGATCAATCATAGGTGGCAGAGTCGGGGAGTCGTCCAATGTGGCAGGCTACGGCAGAGGGGGTGCATGGAGCGCAATGTCGACGGAGGTCGACGACGAGTAAACCGCGTGAGGTACTGGCTCCGGAGTTGAAGTCGGCACGGCCAAAAGGACATCGACGTCCGGCTGCCAGGAAGATTCTAGCGCTGTGAAGAATTCAGTGGGAAAATTCTGGCGGCTAGAAGGGTGTCAGATGGGTCTAGCAATGAAAACGGGTCCGACACAGGCTGTGAGGTAGTGACCGGTGGCGATATCTGTACGGTCGGCGGCGACGATGATCCCGCGGCGATGAAGCTTCCGAAGGAGCGGAGTATGGAAACTGATCTTCATAAAAGTTTGCATCCATACTATTTAAAAAAGTGCGGGATTCCAAATCAAAGAGCCAATAACCTTTCTTCCCGGTAGGATACCCATGAAATAGACACTGACGAATTCTTGGAGCAAACTTGTCACGGAATCTGGGAATGTGGGAAGCAAAGCACAAACATCCGAAGACTCGCAAAGCCTTGTAATTTGGGGAGCAACCATAGAGTAACTCAAAAGGCGTGCGACCATTGTAATGCTTTATCGGTGTACGGTTGATCAGATATGCAGCTGTAAAAACACACTCTCCCCAAAATTCAATCGGTAGATTGTCTTGAAGACGCAAAGCATGAGCTACATTCAACAATGGCGATGCTTGCATTCCACACGACCATTCTACTGTGGTGTATCAACCATAGAAGTATAAAAAATAATCCCAGACTTACCAAAGTAGGATCTCAAAGGTAGAAATTCTTTACCATTATTAGCCCGGACACGCCTAACAGTGTGGCCAAATTGATTCTTGACTAAAGCACAAAATTCAATAATTCTAGAGGTTACTTCAGACTTAGAAACAAATTTGCAAACCCAAACATATCGGGAATAATCATCAACTATAGTCAAAAATAAAATGCACCACTAGAGGATGGTGTTTTATAAGGACCCCAAACATCACAATGTATTAACTTAAACAAAGAACTAGCATTCGAAGAACTCAAAGGAAAACTATTTCTAGTCCGCTTTGATCGATGACAAACCGAGCAAGGTATAGTAACATAATTTGGGCTAAAATCAAAAGTAGAAACAAAAGAAAACACCATAGAGGAAGGATGTCCAAGACGCTGTTGCCATAAATCAGAAGATGAAACTGAAGTAACTGTCCGATTAAACTGCAAGATATGAGGACTATCATTTGTATCCAGAAAAGAAGCCAATAAAGCCCCCTAGTTATTCACCCATTCCAATCACATTCCTCGTATTGATTTTCTGTAAAATGCAATAATTTTCAGTAAACAAAGCTAGACATTTTAAGGCAGATAACAATCTAGAGCAAGATAATAGATGGCATCGCAGAGAAAGTATGTATAGAACATGAGTAAGATTAAAATCTCCAAAACAGTAATATCTCCAAAACAAATATAGCCATATTGAGATGCAGATGACACAAAACCATCAGAAAAGACAACATTCACGGTATGAATAATAGTAGTAACATTAATCAAAGAACCTCTTTCACCCGTCATGTGATACGAGGCTCTCGAATAAAGGATCCATGGTAAAGTGTACTTACCTGACCCATGGTCAGAAACAATGTTAAACTGATTAAATAACTGTAGGGTCTTAGTCCATTGTTCATCGGACAGAGCAAGACCAAAATAAGCACGAGTAGGGGTAAGATGGCCGCCAGCCGCAGCATGTCCAGGTGGGGACACGACGACACTGATAAAAGGAGGCGGTGGCTGGCAGACGCCAATGGATGGTCCGCCATTGGCAGCAACAGCCGTGGCCATTAGTGTAGATGGCACCATCTTATTGGATTTCTGGCTCAACTCTTTGAACCAATCTGGTATTCCTGTGAGCTTGAAACATGTATCTTTGCCATGACCCTTGCGATGACAGTAAGAGCATGTGATATTCTTGCGATCAGCTGTGGTGAGAATAGTTGTCGAAGAACCCGATGGTGGAGGGCATCGTGCAGCATACGCCACAACAGAGCTTAAAAATTAGTCCAGAGTAGACAACATTTTCCGCACAATGCAAGAAAGTGATGTTGAAATCTATGTGGATCCTATCTCAGAAGGTAAGCCACAACATCTCACCCTATTACCTTACGTATCCACTCTCTTTAATTGTACCCCTTAACTCGTGTTGCATTGAATACAACGACCATTGGTTCCTCGTCCTCTTCCGTTCTAGTATGGATGATGTTTTCACCATTGACACCATGAAGAAAAGCCCACCATCTGATATGTGCCAAATTTTTCAGCTCCATACAAACCACATTCTTACAGTTTACATTTCAAGCATTCCATCTTGTCACTAGGCCGGTCCAATGTATTTTGGGGTCTCGTTCAAATTTTTTGGGCCTTTATATAATTTTTTCCCATTTTTAATACAAAATACATAAGCATATTTATGGAAAATTGTAACATAATAAGGTGCAATGATAGAAGCTCACTCCAAATTTATTTTATTATTATTAAAATATTTAAAAATAGAGAGGACATAAATTAAAAAACTAAAATTAATTTTTTTAAATCATCTAACATAATATTTCGAATTTAGTAATATGTTTAATTTCTAATCAACTAAAGTATAGATACATATTTTAAATTTATTTTTATTAAGTATATTCATAACTTTTCTCTACTGAATGGATACGCATTATTGTTTAGGTTGTGTATCTTGATTTTACCAGTATTCCATTTTTAATGTTAGATTTTAGAAAAGAAAAATTGATTTGCAATTTTTTTCAGTATGTAAAAGAAATAATTTCGTAAAGAATTGATATAGAAACTATGCAATTTTAAATAGATACTCTCATGATCAATAGTGATCTTTAAAAGTTAAAAGTAAGAAAAAATAATGAATAACAGAAAAGGAAGATTAAAACAAACAGATTTATAACTTGAAAAAATAGCTTAGATATGGAATGAGCCAAAATGTAATTTAGTACTTTGATCTAGAGGGATAAAAAGTAATTCAGATTTTAAAATGGTTCATATTTAAATTAAATGGCCTAAATTTTACAAAATCAAAGTAAAAATCAAAAAAATAATTATAAGAACACCAAAATATTATTTTGGGCCCCTAAGAAATTTGAGCCTAATACATGAGCACAACTAACACTAGGCTTGGGCTACCTATGCATGTCACCTTTTAGTTTAATTGTGTGCATTATATACCCAAAGCCTTGTAATAAAATATCACATAGAAGTGAGAAAAACTGAATCACCTCCCAAGTACACTTGGAAGATAACAAACATGAAGGTAATTCATGCTATCTAGATTTGGTATTATAGCAACCTATTTCATTGCCACATGTTAACAATCTTATTTTTTTATGCAGCACAAATACTAGAGTAACTTCTGGGAATGCGGTTACTTTTTCATGCTATTCGTGGAGAAGCTCGCATTCGAAAGAAATGATACGAATATAAATTTGACCAAATATTTATTTATTTTACCTAATGTCGTACATATTACATTCGCAGTGCTTTTTGGATGGTGCCTCAACATTCCATCCTTACGAATGATAACTTGCCCCCGGAATATTGTGCAAGTCATGGGTGGAGGTTTACTAAAAAATGTGCACCACTTACTTTGATGTCAAGGATAAGATTAATCATATGATCAGCTGATTGAAGTTTCTCCTATATTGAAGTGTGGATTGAAGTACTTGAATGTTTCTCGTGTTGTTTTCATTACTTTGTCATTTTTGAAACTACTTCCTTTCCGTTCATTACATTTTTATCTATTGAATATTATCAATCCAATTATTTAACATAATATAATGATGAATTAATACCCTAACTATTAAAAACGATTGAAAACTATTATTTTCCCAAATTTGGTCCGAGATGGGAGTATGCAAATTCAAATAACTCGTTTTAAAAATCATTACAAACCTAGCACCAGCAGCTAAAACCGAAGCAGCAAAGTCACCGATTCATTTTGTACTAGATGTCTATAGTAATAGTAACGAGATTAGAACTAGTGCAGAATTATTAGCATTGGTATCATATAAGGAATTGATGCACAATTTCTCGAATCCGTGCTTTAGATATTGGTGCCAATAAATGAACCGGTGCACAGATCTAGCACCGGTTTCATATCGAGCATATCCACAATAGCAATGGTACATGTGCAAGTATGGAGAACCGGTTTCAATAAACTACGTTCCAAACACACGAGCAGTGCCTCATCCTAGCACCTGTTTAATTTACTTACACCAGTAAGCCCAACCAGTGCTGCTTGGGCCAGACACGAGTTCTCATACCTGGCATAAGGAAAATACGTTCTATCACCCCTCACTTAGGCACCATTTTTTTGGAGGGGGGATAATTAATTGGTGCATATGATTTTTTTCAACCAGTGCCATTAGAAATTTCTTCCAGTAGTGAATGTTTAACTATTGGAACAACCTTCAATCATAAAGTGAAATGCTATAACGCTCTGTATTTTACTAGTCACACCCTATATTTGTGTGTATTTTTACATTTATAAATACAATAGGTATTTATAATTTAATTTTAAAATTAGAATAAAATAATTTCTAAAATTTTAATTTAATAAATAATATATTGAATTGCTGGGATGCGAGTGGCGGACTCCGGCGGTGGCCGGCGATGCTATGGCGGTGTTCGACTTATGGTGACGCTCCAGTAATCGATTTCTAGCAATAATTCGGTGGTTGGATTTTAGTGACTTTCAAAAACTTACGTGCAACATTGGTATAATGTTGGGTTGGATCATCTCTCGCCGGGAATGAACACTAAATCATCTCTCGCTGGTGGTTCTCGGCTTCTCGCCGACGTTTCACACCAATCGCTCTCATTCTCAGCTCCCGCCTATGACTCACACTAGCCGCGCTCGCTTGCAGCTCATGTCAGCGGTTCTCGCTGGCCATATGCTGAAGGTCTCGCCCTTGGCACTTTCTCGATCTATAACTTAGTTTTAGTAAACCATATATTGAGCAATAATTTCTTTTTTCTTTCATACAAGAAATGTAAAATACATGAGTATTATTTCTTTTCTTTTATAATAGGAATGTAAAATAAATGAGAATTAATTTCTTTTCCTTTATAAACAGAATGTAAATTATATTTTGGATAGAAAATGTTGTATCTTTTTTTAATTGTGAATTAATAGCTTTATATTTTATAATTTATAGTTAAATTTTGGTTCATTAATTATCATATATAGTTAAAATTAACATTTCATAAATATTTTTTTATGATATTTTTATTATTTATTCAAAATTTATATTTAGAGAATTCATTTCATAGATAAGTAAAATAATTTTGTATAGTAGATGATACTTGATATTTTTAGAATTATACATAGATAATATATATTGAATTTAATGTCGTTTTAGATTTTGTTATAAGTAGTTGGGAATTACGTTGGTTTAATTTTATTTTAGATAATACACTAGTGGAGAATGGCCTATTAAAGGCTGCATTCAAAGACGGTTCCAGTAAATTTCCGAGGAACCACCTTTTGGCGATGATTCCGAGCTCGGAACCTAATGGTTCGGGACGCTTTTGAAAATTAAATGTTGTTCAAGTTGTTTGGAAGGCGGTTATGAAAGAACGACTTCCATTAGTATAAATCAAAGGCGGTTCATTTAGATACGCCTTTAATTGGGTACAATTAAAGGCGGTTGTGCCAAAATAACTTCTATTGAGATTACTTCTGATATCGGAACTGGGGTACGACACTGGTTCCGACTCAGAAACCTTCATGGTTCATCCCTCTTGAAAGGCCGAATGAAGTTCCGGGACCATAACTTCCTCGACTCGTAGTTCCAAGTTAGGAACCAATTCCGGTTCTTTGTGCTTTGTAGACGGCGAGTTCCTCCATCGGAAATGTTTAAAATGAGAAGTATTTGGTTGGCCTTTTGATGGAAAATAACATGAGAGGCATTTGTGAAGTGTCATTACAAACTCTTTAGGGTTTCTTGCAAACCTAATCTTGAAGGTATGTTCAACTCTATCACTCATTTTAATTCATTTAATTAACATTATAAATGGGTTGAGTAATATGCTTGAATTTTATTTTTTAAAATGGAAATGTGTGGTGTGACCTAATAGGTTTCAACCACACTCCTTTATAGGTATGTATGTAGGCGCATTTCATGGTATAATTGAACTCATCGGTAGCGATCTTAGGAACTCACCCATTATATGTCCTTGGCATAATAATTTGTTGTGTTGGATTTCAAACACGCCTTGAAGAATGGAACGGTGACACATTTCCCATGTAAGGATTGTTAGAATGATGCATATGTGGGGAGAAAGAAACTGCGTGCACATCTTATAATGTGAGATTTTAAAACTAGTTATACTCATTGGATATGGCATAGTGAGGTTATCACGGATATTGGCTAAGATGTTAAAAGTAAGAAAGAGGTTGATTTAGATGGAGACGATGGATTTGATGAGATGGTGGAGGATGTTTCTAGAGAATTTCATGGTAAACTCGAGGCCCTAGAAGCGTTGATCAATGACAGGAAGACAACATTGTATGATGGGTCCAAACATTCTATTTTGAGTGCTACCTTGAGGATAATGAATTGAAGGAAAAATATGAGTGGACCGACAAAGGGATTACTAAGACACTTGAATGGCTAAGGGAATTGCTTCCATATGGCAATAATTTGCCGATAAATTGTAAGCCACAAAAAAGATTCTCTTTCCAATGGGATTGTAATTGAAAAAAATTCATTCTTGTTTGAATAATTATATGTTGTACAAAGGGAAGGAGGACGGGGATAAAATTTTTTCCCATGTATGTGGTGATTCTTGATACAAGTTGAAGCGGGGAGAAATTGTCTTGCGTGTGGAACTTGGTTTCATCTCGAAGAAGATTACCCATTCTAAAGTTTTATAGTATCTTCCGGTTATTCCACGTTTAAAGAAGTTATTTTCTTGGAAAGAGGATGCTAAGTTATTGCGCTGGCATGTAGGTAGAATTAGACCTGGGATTAATGTAATTAGTCATACGTCGGACGGTGAACAGTGGAATAAGCTTGATTCCCTTTACCCCGAGTTTGGATCGGAGCCTCGACATTTGAGTTTTGGCCTATTGACTGATGAAATAAATAGATTTGGTAATATTAGCAGTGCTCATAGGTCATGGCTTGTAATGTTGGTAATCTACAATCTCGCCTCGTGGTTGACAATGAGACGAAAGTATGTGTTGTTATCAATGATGATTTTTGGTCCCAAGCAACCTGATAATGATATAGATGTTTATCTTGCTCCCTTTATAGATGATTTGGTGACATTGTTCAAGGATGGGGTCCGAATTTATGATGGTTTTGAGAAAGAGTATTTCAAGTTGAAGGCCCCATTGTTCAACACTATAAATGATTCTCCCACTTACGGAAATTTTTTCGGATATTCGGTGAAAGGGAACTACGCATGTCTCTTGTGTAAAAGGGAAACCTTATTTTTTCAACTGAAGCACGGATGTAAAACTGTTTATCAGGGGCACAAGCGATTTCTTCCTCAGGGGCACTTATGGCGTTCAACGAAGGAGTGGTTCATTGGGGAGAGCGAGTTACATCTACCACCCTTACCACTAATGGGTGATCAGGTTTTTGAAAGACTTAAGGAATTGCAAAATAATTTTGGGAAGGGGAAACAGAGATCTACTGTCGAAGGAAGTTGGAAGAAAAGCTCTAATATTTTTCCAACACCCCTAATGGAAAGATTTGGATGTCGGACACTGACTTGATGTAATGCATTTCAAGAAAAAATGTGTGTTTTTCATTGGGTGGTAAACTGTTAAATACTCCTGGGAAAATCGAAGATGGGTTGAAGGCGCGGTGTGACATGGTTGAGATGAGTATTAAAGAGAGTCTGGGTCCTGTTACTAATGATGATAAGTTTTATCTCCCCCTTGCATGTTTCTCCATGTCTAATGCAGAGAAGAAATTGTTTTACGAGACCATGAGTTTTTTTAAGGTTCCATGGGCTTACTTATCTAACACAAGTTCATGGGTATCGGTAAAGGAGTTAAAGTTGGTCGGGCGACTGTCACAATTTGATGCAGAAAATGAAGTCCATTTCGATAAGGTCGTCTCTGCCTTCGCATGTGAGATTGTGAATTACAAATCTTTGTTTGTACTTCAAGTCTATTTGTTCCAAACGGATTACCGTTGCAAAGCTTAACCGATTGCAAACCATGATTGTCAAAGTACTATGCCGAATAGAAATGTACTTCATTCCCTCATTCTTTGACATTATGGTCCATTTGATTATTCATTTGGTTTGGGAGATCAAGCTATGTGGTCCCGTATTTTTAAGATGGATGTATCCTTTCGAATAGTATATGAAAATTTTCAGACATTTCGTGAAGAACAGATATAGGAATGATGCAAGTATTGTGCAACGGTATGTGGCAGATGAGGTAATTGAGTTCTGTACCGAATATTTGAAGAAGGTCGATTCAGGCGGGCTTCTGAATTCTAGATATGAGGTCCGATTGGATGGACAAGGGGTTCGACAGGGTAAGCTACTCAGCTTTAGTATATAGGATTTATGTGCTGCTCATTTGTATGTACTTTGGAACCACAATGACACATTGTTCCATATATCCATGTTAATATGAATGAGATATGCGGGGCACATCCAAATGGTTTTATGTTCTCCATGAAATTAGTGGTTGATAAGGGTGTTTCCCAAAATAGTGGAGTTTCTCTTGTTTGGGAGGCACTGCATGTTAGTAGGTCAGAAGAAAATAATCTGATTTATGTGCACACGTGTTACTTCGGAACCATAGTTGAAATATGGGAGCTTGATTATATGACAATGCAAGTTCCCGTATTTAAGTGTGAATGGGTTGATGTTAACAGTGGTCAAAGAACATAGGACTTAGAATTCACTTTAGTTGACCGAAGCAGGTTGGCTTGGAGAGAAGACCCATTCGTAATGTCTGCACAAGCTCATCAAGTGTTCTATGTGAAAGACATGATTGACCCTAAGTGAGAGATTGTGGTTGAGGGTAAAAGGGCTTAGGTTGGTGAAGATTATTTTAAATATTTCATTGGTTTCGGGCCAAATGTTGTTAGTGGTTCAATCGACGATGATTTAATGCTTGATGAAGATGAGGCAAGCTTGCGGGTGCATTTCGGACGGTCAGACCATGATCTGGTAATATGAGTTGATACCCAAGGGAAGGTGACCAAAAAGAGAAGGAAAGTTAAGAAGAAGTTTCCTAAAAATAAGAGTATGTCTAGGACATGATGGTAGTGGCAAATATTAGTGTTTTGAGAAAATGACCATTTGATGGGAGCTAGTCTTAAGTCCAAAACTAGTTTGGGACAAGTGGTCTGGAGTGCTTAAATCCCTTGTTTTCTTTACTTTACAAGTCTATATCATTAACCTTTTTAGGGTTATATAATTCACTCTTTCAACTTTACATATTTTAAAAATGCAAAACAACCACTAGATAAGATAACAATAGACTTTATGCAAATTAAGTCTAACATTGTAGAAATTTAAGTGTCATAAAAATTTCAATTATTCTAGTACAATCACAACCAAAATAAACAAAAAAGTTTCAATCATCTCCTAATCAAGGTCTAACACATGTCACACAAAAGAGCATTGTTTGAGGCAGGGTTTCTTTGAATCTTTAAAGGCTCTCTCATATGTACATTGCTTCTTTTCTAGCTTCCATATACGCTCCCTCAGTTGGCCTACTTCATCTCGAATCCATTTTTAGTAATTCTTCATGCTCTAGATAAATTTTGGACCAAACTTCTCTGCAATTAAATTTATAAATAATAATTAATAAAAACTTTACCTTAAATGTATCTCTTAAAAACAACAAATGTTCCTATTTCAATCCTTTCTCTCTTGTGAGGCTCAGCCACATCAAGTGTTCGGTGACACCACTTGTCCTCATATAATATCCACTTCTTCTTCACAAAGTACTGTTTGTCAAAGTACTTGCATGCTTTTTCCTTGCCATGAAAAGACAACCCGTCCACACCTCGAAAAATCAATATAATCAAGCTCCCATAAGGCAGATTCTTGATTACTCTTTTTGATGTTGCTACCCATATCATGTGATTATAAATGGTAGCCCCGAGATTAATTTTTTCCCCCTCAACCACATAGTAGAACATAATAAGAGTCAAGTAATTGTTCTTGGTGATGTGACCAGAGTGGGTATTATAGACCAGGCTATGATCTCGTACACAATACGTTGGTGAATCATGAGGTTATTAAGAAAAAGGGATTTCAATCTAACTAGATCATGAGAATTGCATTGAAAGTATTTCAAACTAAACGCAATTGGGTTGATACTAGGATATTCATCATTAACTTTTCATTCCCTTCTATGATAAATGTCATCTAAAAGCCCATCCTTCACTTGGGGGTAAACATATTCCGGTCCCTTATAGGCAAATCAATTATTTTGCTGATAATCCATGGCTAATCTGAACATTAAACCCGTTCACCCCAGTCCAATAATTACCGGAACCATCTACCTAATGCAAATTGGTATAAAGTTGGTATACATGATCGAAGTAAGAGGATTCATTTAAAGTAACAAGTTTAAGAACGTTTTAACCATCAAAATTGAGAACGGGGTCTACTAACCCTATGCTACGATACACATTCATATCTATTATGTAACTATCCAACAATTTTCAGGTATCTCTTAAATCATTGAACCAATTTTGGGATCCGAGAGAAATAAACCTTGCTTCATAGCCTGGGTTCTTTGGTCGACTTTCTCTGGTCGATTTTGACCGATGCCGTCGAACTGGTGCTTTGGGATTTGAAGACGACATCAATCTTGTTTCCCACGAGAGTGAGAATTTGAATTTGGGCAATTCTTAGAGTTCCATAGTTGGAAATGGATTTAGGGTTTTTAGAATGAACTCGATTTGGGGTTTTTTTATATAGTCGCAGCCGTTCAGAATCAAACTCATGCATAGTATCATAAAGAGCCAAAAAATATTTCCTAACTTGGAACTATGCAATTAAAATTTTTCCTAAGTATTCGTTACGAGCTCGAAACCAAAATTTGTGCTTTTAAGGAAATATTCAAAAAAAACAAATTCTAAACATCGTTTGGTTAGGTTCTGTCATGAAAATACATCAGAGCTTGGAACCATAATTCTGAGCTCGTAACTGAAAACTTCGTAGTTTCTTTTTTGGAAAAGAAATAGTTTCGAGTTTGTAAAGGATAATTTTAGGGTTTTGTATGTAGGACAAAAAAGGTTACTAGCTCGTAAATATATCCCCTAAAAATAAATTTTAAAAAAAACATTCCTAATGAGGACCAGGTTAAGTCCTGAAATTACATCAGAGCTCAGAAGGAAATTGGTGTTTCCAATTTATGCAGGGTAACCTTCTGAGCTTGTAATGAGTTTAGATATGAATTAAATAACAAACAATTTTAAAATATTCTTGGGTTATACAAACTAGGTTCATTCCATAAATGACACCAGAGCTCGGAACCTTAGTTCTAAGCTCGTAAGTTCCAACTTCGGACTACTTGGTTAACTCATCATATATGGCTATGAGTTCCGAAAATATTCGGGGTATATAATTATGAAGTGCTAAAAGAGTTCCTCTGTCGGAACTTGTTTGTTAACTATGGTTATCTCATGAAAACAGTCATTTAGATTGAATTAATGTCTGGACTTGTCATACCAATCAAGAAACAAAATGGGTAAGATATGGAATTTTTAAATTGATAACATCTTAAATATAAATTACTAATCATGATAGTCTAACGAAATGGGAAATAATTATCCAAAACACAACATATTTCATGACCTACTTGTTACTTCCAAAAAACACAAATAGTGTTAAAAAATCTCCAAACCCTCATCCTAACTTGATCTAGATATCGACTCTAGGGATCTTTGACAAACATTTCTAAAATTTTGGAGTCGGTCTTCTCAGGCTCCGCGTCTCCATCTCCACCTTCTTCATCCTCAATCTCATCATCCTCAAAATATTCAAGCTTAAAGTTTGGCATACCCTCGTCGTCACAAAGCACAATGTAGAGTCTGGTGGATTCAATGAATTTGTCATGCCTAGCTTCGACCATTTCTAGCTCTGCATTAGCAGTGATAACTTCACTTCGAAGACACTGCATGTATTGTTTCAAGGTAGTCATCCACGAACCTCGGATACCTACAAAATACAACCACATGTTATGAAATGCATATTATGAAAAGTAAAAGAACTAAAAAAAACTTCTTATAATTGAAACACATTCACTACTCATGAGATGTATATGCCTCAGCCCTCCCCATTGCGGAGTCCCTCTCTCTCTTTTTGCTGCCCTAGTAGATGCCCTGAGTATTTTGCGCTGGACATATCTATTGACTTCGTCCAAGACCAAATGTTTATGGTTTAAC
>JAULKJ010136599.1:0-14963 GCA_032355405.1 Rubia balearica | reverse complement strand
CTACCATTTTATACTAATCTTAATTTTATACAATGTGCGATTGCAACATGAGATATGGGATAAACCCATTTACACTGAGGCACTAGCTAAATATTAAAATTCTAATCTAAAGTCTCAGTGGCTAAAAAAGATATACACAAAAGCATTAGTCGATATGAAAATTATAAGCAAATGCCTATGTGGCAATGAGAAGAGCATATCAAGACTAAGTAGTTCTCACTGTCTGGCCTCAGAGTAGCCAAAATATTATTGACCCGAGACTAAATGCATGCAAAATTAATACTTGGAAGAGAGCTACAAATTTTCATTATAAATTGGATGTACATGATACATCACAAGTGATGAAAAAATTCATAAAAAATGACAACTACTCGTGTTATAGACCTGAGGGTATGCTTCTATAAGGCTGCATGTGTTGATTATAATTCATGTTGTGCAATACACTATAAATTTATTTATTTTTAAACATTTATATGTGACATTAAGTGTTAGTATATTATAGGAAGTATCTACATAGTGAATTGATTTATGGGATTTATACTTGGGTCCAATGATTACAGGCTATACATTTTGATGTAAACGCTAGTTTAACCCTCGTTGGAAAGGCACAATATTTGCATAATTTAAATTTTTTAAAAAAACATTAATGATGTCATATATTTTATTTTATGCCATTTTTCCTAAGATGGAGGAGGAAGTAGTACAAGTAGCTTTGGAGATGAATTTTGGGGCGGTTATCGAAACCGTTGATCTTTTGGCTCCGCTAATTCCCGGCTTTGATTTGAAAAACCTTCATAAATATGTATCTGATTTCTATGATGAAAGAGGTGCACATGAATGCTAAAAAATCTCCATGACCCTGACTAAGCTACATATAACAGATAGATTTTTAAGTTTTATACATGGGTCCACTGTTTAAAGAAAATATAGTTCGATGTAAACACTATTTTAAATTTTGTCGAGCAATGCATAACATATCACCGCTTCTAAAAAATGTATATTGAGAATTAGTTTATGTGATTTATTATTGGACTTTTTGTATCAGGATATGTGGTTTGATGTAAACAATAATTCCATAGTTGTCGTGTAATACACAAAATTTTCCCGCACTAACAAAATCCAGCCAATTAATAAGTTTTTATCTAAAATTTACATAAGCCACTCTAGAAACTATGATCTTATCACCTCCAACATACTCTATTGGCTTCCTATAAAATCAATAGATCTGTTCAGGTATGTTTCAGAGTATTGGCGATCTTTACTCTTAAGCCTAAAATTCATAACTTCTCACCTCAAACTCTACATCAATGACCTCGAAGATGTCTTAAAGGATTCATGGTGTGCACCCAGAAGAATGTGTTTTGTTATGCATTTAGCACATTTTCTAGTAGCTTTTGTATTGTTGAATGCTAGGTTTTGGTAAGTTTACATCCCAACGGATTTAGATAGTCTTTGTTGGTTTTCTTGTCTAAATCCCTCATGTTAAAGATTATTTATATCTAATGAATTATATATCCTTACGAGCATCTAGATCCTATTTTTGTGAGCTTCTTTGTAGATCGCTCGTAAGCACTTCACAGTAAACTTAGTGAAGGCCAATCACAAGAATGATAGAAGATGTTGAAGGCCATTACCAAGGATTGTAGTATACCGAAGGCTATGCGCTTAATCATTGTAGTATATTGCATGCGCCAAAGAGAAGGAGTTGAAGTCTGAAGATTAAGAAGACAGGAACGAACCGTGCAAACAAAAGGGGCGTGCCAACCAAGATGGTCGTGCGGCTAAAAATAGGCACGGTTCATATTCTTTTGCACGAAACATAACTCTTTAGTTTCAATGCCTGAAGATCCAATCCACACCCCACAGCCTTATGCACAACTGCACCCTCAGAAGCCGAAGAACTCAACTCCAGTCTGTGGCCCGCAAGGATCTGCACGGGCCGCACCACTCAGATAGCTAGAATTCCCTTCTAGTCAGTTTCCACAAGGAATTGCATGGGCCATGTGCTCGGTTAGCTGAGAAATCACCTCAAGTCGGCGCCCCCTGCACTTTTGCTTGGGTCTTACGGCATGGGCCACGTGCTATTGCACGGTCTATGCCAACGTGGCTACTAGGGTTTCCCTTTGTTTTGGTACTCTATAAGGCAAATTTTCCACCTACTATTTAAGGAGAACTAATTTACTAGATTTTGGAGAGCCTTCATAATTGTAATTTCTATTCTCCTAGTTATAAGAGTAGGTAGAGAGAGAAAGGGACTAACCCTTCTCTCTTCTTTTATTTTAGAGTTTGATGCCCATGGAATTGAATCCAATGCTTAAATTGGTTTCAATTTCCACGGAGTAGTGTAACTACTTGGGGATTAAATTCGTATTCAATACTAAGTAGTAATTTTGTGAGACTCTAGGTCTTCCTATCTTTTTAATTTTATGAATATCAAGTTTGATTTGATCTTTACATTCTTGTAAAATGCACTTGATATACTATATGATATACCATATTCATATGTGTCATGTGTTGTTCTAGGCTAATTTATTGCTTGAAATTTTCTGGTTAATATATATGGGTTCGTGAGTCTTCAGCTATGTGAGTGTATGCATATAGGACTGTGAGCATCGTTCTGATTAGCATATACCTAATTTCGACTGGAAGTAATTTTCCTCTATAGATAAGGTATGATGGTTGGTAGCAACAAGAGTTGTAGAGTAGCGACCATTGTTTTTTTAGCCCTAGAGTCATTGTGAGATGCCAACTCCATTTCCTCTATAGGCCTCAGGAGAAGCGTCAATAGTGGAATGTCGGGGATGTATTTCCTTTACGGAGAAAGAGGTACGCAGTATGGATTCCTTTCATTGACGATGCACACTTTCCCTAATCATAAAGACGGTGTTGATAGGATTAAAATGGACTCAGGTACTTTTGTGTGACCGAAATTGGGAAGTGTCAACTACCACCCACCCTATGTGATATAGACATTAAGATAGGTTTATATATCTTGTATGCAGTAGAATTTTAGATCAAAGTCATCTATCAGTCATGTTACACAAATATCTCCAAGGCTATCATAATTTATTTTTTTCTTTTGCTTTGCATGCTTATTAGTTTAAGACAACAACCCCCCATCCACCAAAAAAAATTGTGTTTGTGATACTAGCTATTCCCAATACACAATCAGAGTAATGTGACATTGTGAATATTTTATAGTTAACCTTTGAATTCTACCATCTCTGTGGACGACCCTGGACTTGCCACTAGATACTCTTTAGTAGTTGGTAGGGAGTACGAGAGCAACATATAAATTTCGATCTTTGATCTCCACGTTCTTCATGGGTAGTTGATCTCCCAAAACGTTTGTTTGTAAATGGCCCAATGGAGAGTGAATCAAATTTTGGATTCGCCGCTAGGGATGCTAGTTTAAAATTTTGATTTTTAACTTGCATGACTAGTTAGTAGTAGTTGTTAGTGTATTTTGTTTTGTAGTTTTAGCTGGTAATTGTGTAGAGGTTTTCAATAATTTTCCCGTTAATCCTAATTTAGTTTGCTAGTATTCTCTATTAGACTGGTAGTTTTTGGCTTATTGTTTATGGTACATACCAGAGCCATGAACTTAGGAAACTCTACACTATCTACCAAAAAACACAGGACTTTGAAGAAGGAGGAGAAGAAGAAATTAAGGAGAGGTTTCGTATGGGCTAATTGTTTTTGTAGAGGAAAAAAGGGTTAAGATGGTAAAAGACAATATATTGCTTAGGGAGTTGATGGCTCCAAATTTGGAGAATCAACCCATTGCATAGTCTTCCCGCCATTACCGCTTAATGTCACGTTTGAGCTGAAAAGCAAAATTGTACAGTGCTTACCCACTTTTCATGGGATAGCCGGGGAGGATCCCAACAAATATCTATTGGTGTTTCATTTGGTTTACACCAATATGAAACCAACAGGGGTGTCAGAGGAGGACTACAATTTGAGGTCATTTTTTTTCTCTTTGAGAGACGCTGCTAAGGATTGGCTCTACTACCTCCCACTGGGATGAATCACTTCCTAGATGGATATGAACCACATATTTCACAAGAAATACTTCCCAGCTTCAAAGTCTGCGGGTTTGAAAAAAACAACTATCCAATATTTTACAGCTTCCGAACAATTCTTTGTATGAGTACTGGGAGAGGTTTAAGCATCCATTGGCTAGTTGTCGTCATCATCCATTCAAGAAAGGTGATCTTGTGTATAAATTGTTTGAGGGTTTCTGCTATGAAGATGCGTGCATAGTGAATGCGGCATGTAATGGTTCGATAGAAAATAAAAGCCTTAAAGATGCCATGGCACTGTTCGAGGAGATGTAAAATATGTAAAATGGCACATGGCAATATGGGACCCGTTCACTAGTGAAGGTTTTAGAATAGCCCACTAATTCTCCTAAGCTTAAAGAGAAAGTCCAAGCCCCTGCTTCAATAATGAAAAAATTTATGAAGGGGAGGACTCAGTAGGTGAAGGTGTGCGGAATTTTTAGCTTAGTTCATCCAACCTACACATGTCCGCAACTGTGGATAATTTCGAGGAGGAGAAGGCATTGGATTTCAATAGTGGGAATAGGTATTTTGCTAGAGGGCATAAGCAAGGTTTTTGAGGATATCAAGGTGGAGATCATCAAGACCCTTATGCAAACTAGTTCAATCCCCAATATTGTGACCACCCAAAATTCCAATGGCAAGATGACAACAAAGGGTACAATCGAGGAGGGCCACCTCACCCTTATCCAAGAGGAGAAACACTAATTATCCAATTAATAAGTGGGACCAAGAAAAAATTCTTGAGGGGATTGCACAATTGGCAAAGAAAACTGATGTGTTCGCAGAGCGAACAAGAAGAGAGATTCAGGAAATAGACACAAGAAACTTTTCTAGTATAAAAAACCTTGAAGTGTAAGTTGGTAAACATGAAACTTTGGTGATCCAGATTGAAGCTGGAGACTCGGAAAAGCTACCATCACAACCCGAGGTGAACCATCGCAATGTGAGTTCTTTGAAGTTAAGAAGCATGAAGGAGGTACATGAAGCCAAGAAGGAGGTTGTGCAAGAAGATGATTTTTTTTTGAAACCAATGAGAGAAATATTTAAGAAGAGGAAATAGTAGTAGAGGAGGAGCCCTCAAGGGAGCTCCCTACACACTGAGGTAAGGGTTAACCCTTTGTCGCCGTTTCCTACTGCACTACGGGCATGGCTAAAGGTGCCATCCAACGAAGCTCAAATCCGCCAAGTCTTTGAAAAGGTTGGGGTTAGCATTCCAATCTTAATGTCATTGAACAAACTCAATCACATGCTAAATTCTTCAAAAATGCTTGCACTAGGAAAAGGAATAAGCCCATTAGAAAAATAGGTCAACTGAAAATAGGGAGAGTAGCCACTTTAGCTCACAAGAATATTCCTAATTAGTGTGATGACCTAGGAATGTTTTCAATTCTTATTTCTCTATGTGAAAAGTTGGTTAGAAATGCTATGATTAACTTAGGGGCCTCTATCAATGTTATCCCATTTAGCCTATCTGAGAACCTTAACATAGGTGAAGTTAAGGACACTAGGGTGATTTTCCAACTAGCCGACCATTCCCAACAAATCCCTAGGGGTATACTTAGGGATGTTATGGTTAGGGTGGGCAATATAGTGTTTCTAGCGGACTTCTACATCCCTAATGTATTAGTTCGCACCACAACTTTTTATGGGATCGATTTGACAAACAAGAGTAACACTATCATTCTCCAGAGAAAAGTTCCCAGGTTTTAGGAAGACACGACCAAACAGGCTCAACATTACCCACCACACAGACTATTTTGAGGAGCCGATCTGGAAAAAAAGTTGTTTCATCTTACAACTGTAGGCATAGCCACCGAGACATGAGCCAGAGTTATGCAATCTTGGGGGAATTCCATCTTTGTGCAGTATATGAGCCACCTCACTGCCTTTTTTTATTATCACGCGGATGAGACAGGTTATAAGTTCGATAGGGTGGATGAGAAGTTTCAGTACATGAGGATGAACATAGGCTTACTCCACCACGGTATGTAGGAGATCACTGACAGGGTGAGAGCCGCGGGCATCATAGATGATCACCCTCATCAGGAGCCACACAATTAGGGATGTGGAACTAGGCGTGGTGGACGATGTTGAGCAGTTTGGATGTTTCCAACCCTTTTTCTACCTATATCACATGTATTGGGAACAATTCACGAACTATGTCTGGAGGGGGGACTTGGAACTCCTCATTATGGGTGGCATATATTTTTCTCCTATCCTTTTTATGTTTGACTTTGGATGATGAGTGTTTTTCCATATTTTCTTTCCATCACTATTTTTGAAAACTTGTTTTGTTTTGTTATTTTTTAAAACTTGGTTTTATAGGTTTAAGGGCACCTTTTATAGTAGTTTGGGGTGTTGGAATACTTCGATGGAGTTAGTTTGATTTTCTTCATTCTCATTTAAGTATGAGGCCCACCTTTAGGAAAATTTGTGCTACACACAAAAAATGCACCAGGCATTTTGTAAGATTCTTATATTTTTGGGGAGTTAAGGTAGTCTAGGAATAAATGTTGAATGTCTTCAGAAATTCTTTGCATGCTATGTTTCATTTGGATTTCTTCTCATTCTTGTTTACTCGAGGACGAGTAAGGGATTAAGTGTGGGGGAATTAATGTGCACCTAGAAGCATGTATTTCCTAATGCATTTAGCGCATTGTCTAGTAACTTTTGTATGGTTGATGCTAGGTTTGGGTGAGTTTACATCACAAGGGGTTATATTTACTTTATTATTTTTATTGTCTAAATCCGCATATTTGTAGATTACCTAGATCTAATGGAATCTATGTCCTTACGAGCATCTAGATCTTATTTCTTGTGCTTCATTGTAGATCGCTCGTACGAACTTCGGAGTAGACTTAGTGAAGCCCATTCAAAAGAATGGTAGAAGCTATTGAATTCCATTCGTAAGGATAGTAGTACAGTGAAGGACACACGCTTAATTGTGGTAGTAGATGGAATGCGCCGAAGAGAAGGAGTTGAAGTTCAGAAGATTTAGAAGACTGACATGGCCCGTGCCAACAAAAATTGTAGTGCAATCCAAGATGGTCATGCAACCAAGTACATGTGTGAGCCATGTTATTTTACATGGACTATGTCCCTTGAAGTTCAATTATTGAAGATCCAGTCTACATCTCATAACCTTATGCGTGGTCGCACCCTCAGAAGTCAAAGAACTCAACTCCAGTCTAACGCTCGCAACGATGTACAGGGGCTGCGTAGTTCAAATAGCCAAAACACCCTTCCAGTCAGCATCCCATAAGGAATTACACAAGCCCCACACTTAGTTGGCTAAAAAACTGCCTTTAGTCGACAGCCTGTGCGCTTTTGCATTGGTCGTGTGAAGCAGGCTGTATCCAATTGCATGGTTCATGCCGATGTGGCTGCTAGGGTTTCCTTTTGCTTTTGGGCCACTCTAAATATTTTTTTCCACCTACTGTTTAAGGAGAAATTGTCTACTAGGGTTTGGAGAGCCTTCATATTTTAATTTCTATTCTCCTAGTTCTAAGAGTAGGTAGAGAGAAAAAGGGACTAACCATTCTCTCTTCTTTTATTATTTCCTAGTCCGATGCCTATGAAATTGAATCCAATGCTTAATTTGGATTCAATTTCCATGGAGTAGTGAAATTACTTGGGGATTAAATTTGTATTCATGACTAAGTAGTGATTTTGTGAGATTCTAGGTTTCCCTATCTTTTTATTTTTAGGAACATTTTGTTTGATTTGATCTTTTCATTCTTGTGAAATTCATGTTATATATCATACGATACACCATAGTCATACATGCCATGTGTTGTTCTATGCTCGTTTTCCCTTTAGGAGTTTCCGGTTATGATATGTGGGTTCGCAAGTCCTCGGTTATATGAGTGTATGCATATATAACTGTGAGCAGCATTTTGATTAGCATATGCCTAATGCTGACTATATGCAATGTGCCCCGATAGAAAAGGCATTATAGTTTGTAGCAACTAGGATTGTAGTGTAGCGACTATTGTCGTTTCGACCCTAGAGTCATCATGGGATGCCAATTCCTTTGCCTCTATAGGCCTAGGGAGAAGTGTCCATGGTGGAGTGCCCATGATCTAATTCATTTTTGGGGATAAAGGTGTGCAATTAGGATTCCTTTGATTTCTGGCGCATAAGAAGGTGGTGTTGATAGGATTAAAATAGACTTAGATACCTTTATGTGACAGACATTGGGAACTGTCGACTATCACCCACACTATGTGACTTAGACATTGAGATTGGTTTATATGTCTTATATGCGATAGAACACGGGATCCAAGTCATCTACCAGTCATGTTACGCAAATATCCCCTAAGCTAGGTTAATATTGTTTGTTCTCTTTCTTTTCATGCATCTTAGTTTTTGGACAACACCCCCCCCCCCACAAAAATATTATGTTTGTGACACTAGTTATTCCCGAAACACAATCAGAGTGATGTCCAATTATTATTCTTATATAGTTAATCTTTGAATTCTAACATCTCTGTGGATGAACCCCAGACTTGTCCCTAGCTACTCTTTAGTAGTTGATAGTGGGTACGGGAGCAACATATAAATTTCTATCTTTGACTTCCCAGCACTCTGCGGGAAATTGATCTCCCAAAAGGTTGGTTTGTTAAAAACCCCACGGAGTGCGGATCACTTCAAGTTATAGTAATTTTATTTATTTGAACAGTTTCACTAAAAAAAGTAAGAGCAACAACGGTGTTTCAAGAATGTTTAGTATGTTTTTATATAAATAAATTGTCTCTAGAACTAGGGTTTAAGGGTTCCCATCCTTTTCTATGAAGCCTATTTTTTCACAATGTGTGATTACAGCATGAGATATTGGATAAACCCATTTACATTGTGGCATTAGCAAAATATATAAATTTTAATCTAAAGTCTCAGTAGCTAAAAGAGAGATACACAAAAAGCACTATTCGATACTACAATGCTAAAAAAGGCTTATGTGGCAATTAGATGGGCGCATCAAGGATAAGTAATTCTCTCTGTGTGGCCTTATAGTAGCTAAAATATTACAAACCCAAGACTACCATCAGAACCATTCACATTGATGTATAAAAATAAATGCACGAAAATCGAATACTTGGGAGAGGGTTACAAGTTTTCCTTATAAATAGGACGTACACGATACATAACAAGTGATTGAAAAATTTATAATAATGATAGATACACGTGTCATGGACCTTAGAGTTTGCTTCTACAAGGCTGCATTTGTTGAGCGTGTTGATGATAATGAATTTCGGCAGTGCACGATAGTTGCCCGCTATAAATTTAATTTTTAAAACATTTATATGTGACATTAGTTATTAGTATATCATAGGATGTATGTATGTAGATTTATGGAATTTATAATTGGGCTTAATAACTAAATGGTACACATATTGATGCAAACACTAGTTTAACCCCATTGGAAATGCACGATGTTTACAAACTTTAAATTATTTTAAAACATTATGATGTCATTATGTTATTGTATCTGGAATGTAGGAGGGATTATTACAAGTAGCTTTATAGATGAAGTGTGAGGCGGTTACATAAACTATTGATCTTTTGGCTCCCCTAATTCCAGGCTTTGATTTGAAAAACCTTCCTAAAGATGTCTCTGATTTCTATAATGAAAGTGGGGCACATGACTACTAAAAAATTGCTAAGACTCGGACTAAGCTACATATATGTACATAGAAAATCGATTTATAAGTTTTATACCCGGGTCCACTGTTTAAAGGAAGTATAGTTTGATGTAAATCTTGTTTAATTTTTGTCATGCACTACAGGACATATGACCGGTTCTAAGAAAATGTATATTGAGAAGCATTTTTCATGATTTATTGGTTGTCACGTTGATATTAGGATATATGTTTTGATGTAAAAAATAATTCAATGGTTGTATTGCAATACACGACATTTTCCCGTACTAATAAAATTCAGGCAATACACGATTATAATGCATGTCATGCAATGCGCGATATGTGCGCACTCAAAATTTAATTATTTTAAACGTTTATATGTAACATTAATTTTTAGTATATTGTTGAACGTATATGTAGGTAGCGAATCGATTTATGGGAGTTATACTTAGGCCCAATGATTAATGGGTATACATTTCGATGTAAACACAAGTTTAACAACCTTTTGTAATGCGCAATTTTTTTGTGCTTTAAAAAACATTAATTATATCATATATGTTATTTTATTCCATTTTACCTGGGACGTAGGAGTGAGTAGTACAAGTAGCTTTGGAGATGAAGGATGGGGCGGTGAATGAAACCGTTGTTCTTTTGGCTCACATGCTTCCCAACTTTGATTTAAAAAACCATCCTAAAGATGTCTCATATTTCCATGATGAAAGAGGTGCACATGAATGCTACCTCATCACCAAGACCTGGACTGAGCTACGTATATGTACACAACAATTCGATTTAAAAGTTTTTTACCTTGGTCCACTATTTAATGGAAATATAGTTTGATGTAATCAAAAGTTTATTTTTTGTCATGTAGTGCACAACATATGACCGCTTCAAAAAAATGTATATTGAGAATCAATTTATGCAATTTATTTTTGGACTAATTGATTTTAGGACATGCGGTTTGATGCAAACAATACTTCAATGATCGTCGTTCAATGCACGGCATTTTCCCACTCTAATTAAATTCAACACATTAATAAATAAATTATCTAAAATTGACATTTTCTGCTCTAGAAACTATGATCTTATCACTTCCAACATCCTCCATTGGCCCCCTACAAAATCACTAGGTTGGTTCTAGTATGTTTCAAAGCATTGACGATTTTGCTCTTAAGCAAAAAATTCATAAAATCTCACCATTAATTCCACATCAATGACCTAGAATACATCTTTTTGGCTTCCAGTAATGGTAATGGTATTTAATTTTATTGAACTAAAAAAAAGCATGAGAAACAACGGTGTTTTATGAATGTTTAGTCTTTTTTGTTTTACATAAATCATCTCTAGTACGAGGAACAAGATATATACGATTTGGCACAACAAGCGATTACAACATGAGATACGACATAAACCCATTTACACTAAAAAAAAGCTAAATATTAAAATTCTAATATAAAGTCTCAGTAGCTAAAAGATATATACACAAACACACTATTTGATATTACAATACTAAACAAAGGAATATTTGGCAATTAGAAGGCACATGAAGGATAAGTGGTTCTCAATGTGTGGCTTTAGAGTAGCCAAATTATTATCGACCCAAGATTAACATAGGAACCAATCACACTGAAATATGAAATAAAAGTATGGCAAATGTATACTTGGAAGAGGGTTAAAATTTTCCTTATAAATTGGATGTACACGATATATCACAAGTGATGGAAACATTCATAATAATGATATCTACTCTTATCATGGACCTTAGAGTATGCTTCTATAAGGTTGCATTTGTTGAAGGTGTTGATTATAATGAAGTTCGAGCAATGCATGATATTTGCCTGCTATATTTTTTCTTTTTAAAAACATTTAAATGTGATATTAATTATTAGTATATCATAGGAAGTATGTACGTAGTGAATAAATTTATGGGGTTTATACTTGGACAAAATCATTAATGGATATATGTTTTGATGTAAACACTAGTTTAACTGGCGTTGGCAACGCACGATATGTGCACGCTTCAAATTTTTTAGAACATTAATGATGTCATATATTTTATTTATGCCATTTTATCTGGGACGGAAAAGGGAGAAGTACAAGTAGCTTTGGAGATGAAGTGTGGGGCGTTTACAGAAACCATTGATCTTTTGGCTTCCCTGATTCACGACTTTGATTCGAAAAAACATGCTAAAGTTGTCTCCAATTTCTATGATGAAAGAGGTGCACATGAATCCTACCGAATCATCAAGACCCGGACTGAGTCACATATATGTACACAACAGATCGATCTATGTGTTTTATACCCGGGTCCACTGTTTAAAGGAAATATAGTTTAATATAAGCACTAGTTTAATATATGTCGTGCAATGCACAACATATGACCACTTCTAAAAAAATGTATGTTGAGAATCATTGTATGTGATTTATTGTTAGACTCGTTGATATTATAATTTGTGGTTCGATGTAAACAATAATTCAATGGTCGTCGTGCAAAGCACAACATTTGCCCGCACTATTAAAATTGTACCAATTAATTAATTTTTATTTAAAATTTACACTAGGCGCTCTTGAAACTATGATCTTATCACTGCCAACATAGTTCCATGGCTTCCTAAAAAATCAATAGGTCAGTTCTTGTATGTTTCAAAGCATTGACTACCTTTTCTCTCAAGCCAAAATTTATAAAATCCCACCTCAAACTTTACATGAGTGACTCGAAGACATCTTATTCGCTTCCAGTAATTACAATATGGTATTTAATTGACCAACTTAACCGAAAGAAGCATGTGCAACAATGGTTTTTAAGAATGTTTTATCTTTTTTAATATTAATAATCTCTAGGACAAGGATTTAGAGGGTTCCTTCCCTTTTTTAAAGCTCAATTTGGCACAATGTGCGATTACAACATAAGATATTGGATAAACCTATTTTCAGTGAGAAAATAACTAAATATTAAAATTCTAATTTAAAGTCTCATTGGCTAAAAGAGAGATACACAAAAGCACTGTCAATATGTAAATACTAAAGAAAGGCCAATGTGGCAATGACAAGGGTGCATCAAGGATAAGTGGTTTACACCATGTACCTTTAGAGTAGCCATATTATTATCAACCCGAGACTAACATCGGAACCAAATACATAGAAGTATCAAATAAAAGCACGCAAAATGAATACTTGGAAGATTGTTACAAATATTCCTTATAAATTGGACGAGCACAAAAAATTCACAAGTGATGTAAAAATTGATGATAATGAATTTCATGTAATATACAATATTTTTCTACTTTGTATTTTTTTAGAAATTTATATGTGACACTAATTACTTTTATATCATAGGAAGTTGTACGTAGAGATTTTTTTTGGGCTTTATGCTTGGGCCCAATGATTAATGGATATACATTTTTTTATGTAAACACTAGTTTAACAGCCATTGGCAACACACGATATTTGCACGCTTTAAATTTTTAAAAATGTTGATGATGTTATATATGTTATTTTATGTCATTTTATGTAGGACGGGGGAGGGAATAGTACCATTAGCTTTGGAGATGAAATGTGAGCCAGTTACTGAAACCGTTGATCTTTTGGCTCCCCTGATTCCCAACTTTGATTTGTAAAACCTTCCAAAAGTTGTCTATGACTTCTATGATGAAAGTGGTGCACATGAAAGCTACCAAATCACGTTGACCCATATTGAGCTACATATATGTACATAGCAGATCGATTTATGAGGTTTATACTCGGGTCCACGGTTTAAAGGAATTATTGTTTGATATAAGGACTAGTTTAATTTTTTCGTGCAATGCACAACATATGATCAATTCTTTAAAAAATGTATATATAGAATCAGTTTGTGTAATTTATTGTTGGACTGATTGATATTACGATGTGTGGTTAGATGTAAACTATAATTCAATGGTCATCGTGCAAAGCACGACATTCACCTGCACTAATAAAATCCAATCAATTAAAAAATTATTCTAAAATTTAAACTAGCTAGCCATTCTAGAAACTATGATCTTTTCAGCGCCAACATACTCCCTTGGCTTCCGATAAAACCAATACGTCTGTTTTGGTATGTTTCAAAGCATTGGCGATCTTTGCTCCCAAGCCTAAAATTCATAAAATCCTACCACAAACTCCACAACAATGACCTCGAAGACATCTTATTGACTTCCAGTAATAGCAATGGTATTTATTTGAACAATTTAACCCAAAAAATCATGAGTAACAATGGAGTTTGAAGACTATTTAGTCTTCTTTTATATAAACCATCTATAGGACGAAGATTTATAGGGTTTCCTTCCATCTTTTAAAGCTCAATTTGGCAAAATGTGCGATAACAACATGAGATATGGGATAAACCCACTTAAACTGAGGAAATAGCTAAACATTAAATTTATAATGTAAACTCTCAATGGCTAAAAGAGAGATACACAAAAGAACCAGTCGATAATGAAATACCAAACAAAGGCCTATCTGGCAATGAGAAGGGCGTATCAAGGATAAGTGATCCCGATGAGATGTCATATGCATGTATTTTTTGGAGCATTTAATATCCCTTTTGTTATCTTTTGTTGGAAGAATGCTAGATTTAAGTAGGTTTACATCATAAGAGGTTTTGATGAGCGTTTTTGGTTTTCATATCTAAATCTTTCATTTTGTACCTATTGTTAGTCTAATGGATTTTTGGTCCTCACGAGCATCTAGATTCTTTTTCTGAGATTAATTTGTAGATTACTCGTAAACACTTCGGAATGTTTTAGTGAAGGCCATTTACATGGATGGTAGAAGATTGAAAAAGGCCATGCAAAATAATGGGAGGTCGTCGTCGTGCATCTCAAAGATAGTATTTCTAGGCCCTAATTGCGGCTAACTACTAGAAAGTAGATAGTAACAAGTCGGGGTCGTCCACAGGAAAAAAGGCTTTTATCAAGTGTTAAACGTAGTTAAAAAGCACACAAAGATGTCACTATAAGTGTGTGGTAACAAATGTGAGGGGTTTTGACTTTAGAAAACAGTACGACTACTTTAAATAGCTAAACTATCCAACAAATGGAGACAAAAATATAACTACAAACACACTAGCACGAAAGATGTAATTAAGATGAGAACTAGTCTTGGGCGCAATTGGTTTACATTTCCAGTCATCCTTTGATTGTCGATTAATTAACCTATTTTTATGCATTAACCACATATTTTGGAGAACTTATCAACACCTTTAACGTGAAGATATTTCTCACCCCTCCTTGGTTAC
>JAULKJ010136494.1:0-14963 GCA_032355405.1 Rubia balearica | reverse complement strand
TCAAATTGGCACTTTTGACCAAAACATAGGGTCATTTCTGCACTTTCAGATTTTACAAGGTCATTTATGCACTTTCAGATTTTACAAGGTCAGAAACTTTCAACCAACTTATAGGGTCAAAAACGCACTTTACTCTTTATAATAATATATAAAAATTTCTAGAAAACAAATGAGAACAATTCATATTGATATTGATAAATTATATTCTAATATTGTATACTATTTAAAACATATAAAATATTCGATTTTTTATAGATTTTTTAAAAATAATTGAAGATCTTAATTTTAAATTCTTATAACTTTAAGCAATGTAAATTTATATTAATAATTGTAATCTTTTAATATACTATGCATTATTTTTATTAAAGTATATTTTATAATTAATAGCTTTAAGATGGAGATAAAACTTCAAGTAATTTATTTGCAGATAGATTATAAATGTGTTGGTTGTGGTTTCCTCTGTTTGTATTCTGAATTGGACCAACTGCAACTGCACGTAACATAAAAAATTCTGTATAATTTGATAGGAAGAAGTTGAAGTAGTACTTTGAACCACAATCCGTAGATTTTGAAACCAGCAACTTCTTAACCATTGGAACCTATAAGCCTTTCAATGCATCGTCAGAGGTGGAGCTTTTGCCGGAGCTGCGATGATGCGTCACATACAAACGTTGAAACTGAATATTGGGTATTCAAATACGAAAACATCATCTCCTTTCCATGTATTGGATTTGGGAACGACGGTCACTCTGATGGAGTTGACCACACCGATGATGTAATGAAAAATAGAAGAATTAAAAAGGGTTCCCTCCCCGCTATAAAGGAAGAAGTATTAGAATCATTGGCTCTTATTATAAAATCAACTGGTACTGTATATGTAGAGGTAACTCATGTGCTTATACATTGAGTCATAATTCTGTCAACCACCAATGAGGGACTTTAACACGTTTTCTCACGTACAACGGCATTAATCATCGCGCAAACGTGGATAGAAGGGCGATAAACTGAAAAAATGAAAAAATTGCATCACAACTCTTCCCCTGCACTATTTTGGCGATAAACTCATACATCAATTCCCCAAAATTTCATTAACACCCAAAAATTGGCACCAGTCAACATATACTAGTGTAAACATGTCCACAAGATTCTACAAGATCATATAATGTCATGAACATAAAAATCATCAATATTAATAACTGACATTCTCATATCTACAATTTTCTCCCTATTGAACTTACCAGAAATTGGGTTGATTGAACCCTAAAAATTTCACCAGGGCGAGCGCGGTTGGTTGAGAACATTAATGGAGAAATCAAATGAAAACGAGTTTGATTTACTTGGAATTTTAAGTTGGAAGTTTAGGGAATCGAGGTAAGGAAGGAAATCGAAGAAAGGAAATTTAGAGAATCAATCTTTTGTCTTCAAACATGAAAGGAAGAATAGAAGGAAATTGTGCTTCTTCCGTGTGAATGAATTGAGATAATGATTAAGATTGTTTTAAAAAATGAAAGAATTTGATTTTTTGGAATGAATGGGAGTTGATTTCTCATATGTGTTCACAAACAACAAAAGAAAGGCATTGATTTTTTAATATGGCAAAAATAAATATGATATGTGTGTTCACACTTGCCATTACACGGCGGTTAATTTCAAACCGCCGTCCTTTAAAGTTTAACATCCGAAAATAACAGTTTCAAATTCGGAACCTTCATTAAAAGATGGTTCTAGTCATTTTTTACGGAACTATAGTCTCACTACAACACAAAAGTCCTATTAGGACACTAAAAAAATGTTTCAATAGGTCTCTATTGGGATGGTTTTATTCATATGACGCTTCTAAAATATCCCCCTTATTGCGAGTCCCTATAGATATTGGGTCGCTTTATACATTAAGTGAGCCTATAGACAAGATATGAGGTTATTTTTATGTGTCATATTATATCAGGTCGCTTTTAAATGTCCTAATTACATATGTATTGTAACGTTTAATTTATAAAATTCCTAATATACATCTATTAGGACACTTATAAAAGTCCTGATAATTTTAATATTGGGTCGCTTTGTAATGTCCTAATTATATGTATATTTGGACACTTTTAATATGTGTCACATAATATTAGGATGTTTAATTTTATAAGCGTCCTAATATACATTTGCTAGGACGCTTCTCATAAGAGTGTCCCTATATAAATGTCTTAATAGACCTCTTTGTTGTAGTGTCTAATGGCATCGTTAATGTTCATTCTTCCACCGATAGATATTTGAACTACTTATTTGTATTTTTAAAATTGACATCTTATTAAAGCAATCATTTTCCTAAGCACTACACTGTTTTTTAACCTCCAAAAGGAAAGAAAAATTACACTTTTTTCCAAGCTTATAAGCATAGTAATTGGTGGAGTAGGGTGGGCTATGCATGCAATCTTTGTTTTCAAAATATACCACTTTCTCCAAATTTAATTACCCGTTTGATCTTAATTTTAACTCTTTTAACTTCTTGGGATTATTGTAAAGTGCCTCGGCCTCATTTGCATTTTGGGAAAAACAATGTGGCTATTCTGTAATTTTACAATCTTCATTCATTTAGCATTCCAAAAAAATTAAACAATGCACTCTCTGAAATTATAGTGGTAGATTTGAAGAAAAATTAATAATATGTATTGCTGAACGAATAAAGTCTTAGAAAATGTCCTTTTTTCTAAATTTATAAAGCAGTTTCTATAATTTTTTAAATTTAGATGAAATTTAATAAAATGTATTTGAAAGTTAAAATAATATTGTAAAAAAATTATTTTTAAATTAAATTTTATAGCGTCTAAGTTAAAATATACACTAATTGATCCATAACTTCAAATATATTGCTGTTCAAGAGACAATGTTCTCTTGTTTGATCAATATTATTTCAGGGTTTTCAAATAATAAATAAGATTTCAAGTATTTTTGGATATGTTTGTGTATGAAACTTCTACCCTTTCTCTCTAAAATAATCATCTTTATTTTTTTGCTTACAACTTAATTACAGTTAATTTAACTCCACTTCACTTCAAATAATTAATTATATTAATTTTTAAGGTAAATTATATGGTATCCCTGGATACCATGAGTATCGTAACCCCAGAATGTTTTGTTTACTTCAAATTATAAAGATGTACATTCTCTTATGTGAGATTATACATTACATAATTTAATTATGATTACTATATAAATACTTCATTTAATTATGATGTATATTGAAGTGTACATTCTAACTATTTATGATGCACCCGGGTACGGTACGGTGTATAATAATATAATTTTTATTTTATTTTAATTCAGTTAAATAAATTCATTCTATCTGTCATAGGAGTTATCCAAGTGATTGTATGAACTGCTAATCAGAAATGTTTTCTGTGCTTTTAAAATTAAAGTTGAAACAACATTTAATATATTCAACTATCTTTCTCCATTTCCCCTGGAATATTAATTAAATCGACAGCCAATTAATACTGTTTTTTTGTCTATGTTGAAAATCCTGAAATTAAATAGTCGTGACGTCTTTTTATAGTCCAAGGTCCCCAACTGCCTTGGGCTACTTTAATTCGATCATTATACTTTATTGTTGGAAGCCTATTTATTAGTTGAGAGATTTATTTCTATTAATTTGTAGACGTGAGCATAAAGAAAGCACTAGCTCAATCCCAAATCAATAAATTCAAAGTGGTTGATTACAAAAGAAAATAAATTCAAAGTGGTAAAGGGAATCAATTTATAAAAACATAATATTTAAAATGAACAGCAACGATGGAGAGATTTACAAATTCACACTTTTATATTCATCATATTTAGCTAAATATATTTAGGAGAAAAATAATTTTTAGAAATAACCATGTAAAATGTGAAAGTGCAAAATTAACCCTACTTTTTGGGTCAAAAGTGCCAATTTAACTATGGGAATCAAATTGTGGCCGGAAATATTTAAAACAACCATTACACTCCTTTGAAAAAAATCTGAAAAAATATGAAAAGATGACATTACTCTTCCTAAAAAGTTGATAAGATGTCGAAAATGTTATTTATTATATTTTTCTTAGTTTAGTATTTTTAGGAGTTCAACACTATACTCTTTTTCCCACTGGGTTTTTTAATGAGGTAGTGTGATCATTTTATTTTATTTATTATTATTATTAATGGAGTCATAAACTCGGCCATGTTGGCTTAGAAGAGTTTTGGTAATATTTTAATTAGGGTTTAGAATATTCAATTTTATTTTCGTTAGAATTAGATTTGGTAGGTTTAGATAAGTTTCATTCACAAATTCATCCAATATTTGGATTGATTTAGTTGGATGAATATGGTAATCATTTAGATTTAAATTAGGTATTATAGTTAGATATGGTTTTATTTTCTTAAAACTGCCATAATCCTTTTCAGTTACTGGCCGAATTATACACTATAAATAGGGGACGTCATCCATCAAATTTTACAACAAAATTACTATCAATCAAAATTTTAGATTTTCGAGTTTATTGCTTGCGAGCATTAATTTTCATTTTTGCTTAATCCTGTGGATTAATTAAGTATCAATACCATTTGTGAACTAATCTTGCGGGCTAGTTAGTGAACGAGGAATCCTTTATTTGTGAACTAATCCTGCGGGCTAGTTAGTGAACAAGGAATCCTTTATTTGTGAGTTAATCTAGCGGGCTAGTTAACGAGCAATGCTTTGAATTCTGAACTAATCTTGCGGGCTAGTTGGCTTTATAATTCTCGAGCTGTTCAAGATCTCGAGGGCTAGTTTTGATCAGTTTGTGCGGCTATACTTGGGTTTACGAAATCTCTCGTTTAGTCAAAGATCTAAAATTCCACAATTCAGAGTTTTCGCGAGAATATTCTTATCAAAAGTGTTCAAAGTCTTCTGTCAGTCAACGCCAGCCAACACCGGTCAATGGTGGTCAATGTCGGTCGTCACCAACGGACCGCCATCGGTTGATGGTGACCGGGTTAGATCAGTATTTTTATATATAAGACAGGGTTAGATCAACACTTTATTAAAAAATTCGAGGGTTAAATTTGCACTTATGTAATAATGATAGGGTTAAATCAACACTATCATAAAAAATAAATTTTGAGGAAAACTCACTTCTTCTAAATATGCCTTCATTACAACTTCATAATTTAATGTATCATAAATATACTTATAATTTGTATGCCTTCAATAAGAAGTAAGAAACTTTGGTAAATAATTTCCAAAAGAAATTCATAAATTTCGGTAAATAATTTCCTTACGAAAAGCGATAACTTTGTAATTAGAAATCGACACATATTGCTACTCGAATGCTGTTAAGTATAGAGTAAACTTTTCATTATGGAGACCGAATTTGTATGCTCCCTCCGTGCAAGATAAATTAGCATATTTTGACTTTTGGAAGTCAAACTAAGTCAAATTCGATCATTAAATTATGTTATTATACATGCAAGACTATTATCATGTCAAATGTTATTGGATTCATCATATATATTTTAAATTATTATTTTTTAGATTTTTTATACACA
Organism: Rubia balearica; assembly: GCA_032355405.1. NCBI lineage: Eukaryota > Viridiplantae > Streptophyta > Magnoliopsida > Gentianales > Rubiaceae > Rubia > Rubia balearica. The sequence continues at coordinate 9,431 of JAULKJ010136494.1, read as the reverse complement.
TGATTAAAGATATCAAAGTAGTTGAAAATTGATTCAATTGACTTCCAAAAGTTAAAATGTGCTAATTTATCTGGGATAGAGGGAGTATTGAAAATTAATTAGAATTTAACATACAAATTATAAATATATTATTCATATATTAGATTATGAAGTTGTATTTTACCAATGATAAATGAAATATACCTTATTTTTAAATAAATAAATAAATTATGAAATTGTAATGAAGGCATATTTATAAAGAGGAAAAAAGTGCATTTATACTCCTCAGGCCCTCAGTTTTTGTGTTTGCGCAGACATACCCTCAAGTTTTTTTAAGTGTATTCGTACCCCTGTTGTGGTCTGAAAATTTAGTCAATTTCGATTGACGAATTCAATGGAAATGACTGTTTTGCCCCTTAAACAAAAAAAGAAAATGTCTTCTTCATTCTCTTGTCTGCCACCTCTATCTCATTCTTTGTGAATCCAATGATTGGAACCCTCTGTTCACAAAAACCGTCACCAATTTCAGTGTCCTCAACTACCTCCGCCTCACCACCGTCACCAGCGTATCCATCACCATCGGCTACCTCTTTGGTACCTAAGACAACCCTTTTCGCTCTTCTTTCTGAAATGCAAAAACCTATTTCGATTTCATGGGTGACGGGATGGGTAGCGTCATGGCGGTGACAAGGTAGCGTCAGGACGGTGGTGGGATGTTTCTTTCGTCGGCGATGTTGTGCTGATTTGATGTGCTGAGATATAGGGGAAGAGAGAATGACGGTGGTGGTGTGGTGAATTAGTGGCGGGCAGCGGTGGTTGTGGGTTTCAAGTGATTGGGGCTGAGGTGGAGGTGTTGGCAGAGCGACAGAGGTGAAGGCAGGTTGAGGTGGTGGTGAAGCGGTGGGGGAGGTGGTGGTAGAGCGGTGGAGGAGGAGGTGGTGGAGCGGTGGAGGAGGAGGTGGTGGTGGAGCGGCGGAGGTGGTGGCAGATCGATGTAGGTGGAGGTGGGACTTAAGGGCAAACTTGTCCATTCAGTTTTAAAGTTTGGCCCAAAGGGCATTTCATTCATTTCAAGTCGGTCAACGGTAAAAAAATGACAAGACTTAGGCAGGAGGGATATGAGTTAACATGACACAAGCAATTTAGGGGTACGAATGCACTTTAAAAAACTCAGGGGTATATCTGCACAAACACAAGAACTGAGACGAATGAATGAGTTTACCCCTTATAAGGGGTTGGCTCTCCTCAAAAAGATATTTTTTATGATAGTGTTAATCTGACCCTATTTTTTTAGAGAAGTGTTAATTTAACCCTGTATTAGTTATTAAAGTGCTAATCTAACCGTGTCTTATAAATAAAAATACTGATCTAACCCGACCACCATTAGCCGGCGGCAGTCCAGCGTTGACCACTATTGACCAGCATTGATCCGACGTTGACCGGCAGCAAAGCATAGGGGTATAATGGTCATTAAAATTTTAGTTTTAAATCCAGGGATATTTTTGTCTTTTTATATCAGGTCAACGCCTGAATTCCTTTAGTCAACACCGGAATAGTGCAATTTGGGTATATTTGCACATTTCTCCAAAACATAGGGTTAGATTTACAGTTTCAAATTTTACAGGGTTATTTTTACACTTTCACAATTTAATAGAGTTATTTATGGACTTTTCCCTATATTTGAGTAATTTTTGGCTACATATTTGAAATAATTTCATGTATATAGAAGCACTAAATATGAAAATTTTAATAGTGATTATTGATATGAAAGAAAATGTATGTAAGTCGACAGTGGAATTGTCCAAAACTCTCAAACCACTAATTACAAATAGTAGATATTTAAATTAAAAACATAATATAAATATCATCTCTTATGAAATCACAAAGTCTTATTTAGATCGATTTACCGTTCGATGAGAGTGATTTGATATTTATTTTTATTTATTAAAATGAGATATCTATAATTATAAAATATTTTAAAATTAATTTTAATAGATCAAATATATAAATAATTATAATTTAATATTGAAAATTATAGAAATAATATATTTTATAGTCGAAGAACTTGTCTTCTAAAATTAATCCTTTTAAGTATTAATAAAAAAAATTCAAGTGGAGTACTCCCTCCATCCCAAGTTAAATTACATAGAATTTTTTTCACGCTCATCAAGAAACTTTTCTAACCGTTAATATATTTAACTACGTATAATAATGGCAAACAAAAAAATTACTTTTGAGAAACTACTTGTTATGACGAATCCAACAATATCACATACGATAATATTATTGGTTATATATCTACTTAAATATACGGTCAAAGTTGAAAATAGTGACATAAAGTGAAGTGTGAAGTTTATCTGTCATGAGTATGAGAGTATGAGTTGCAGAGGTTGGTGTGTCTTTGTTGTTGGAGTTTAGATTGCGGCCATGAATGTGCAGACAAAATTGCATGCACGGCTCATGTCCTGATGCTGTTTTTATTTTTTTGCCCTGCTTTTGTCTTTTGACTTTTGACTTTTGACTTTTGACCAGAAAACATACAGGCCATGTTTGGTAATTACTGCATCCGTCTCATCTGAACTTACATAATAATTATCATCAAGGGTGGAGTCATGATAAATATCTGGTGGAGGCTGATCAATCAGTAAAAAAAATATATCAATTTTTTCCATATTAAAGGGGACTGATAATTTTTTTTTTTAAATTTACTAGCCAAATTCTCCGTATTTTTCATCTTGGCAGGGCTGGAGGGACTCCAGCCCCGATGTAGATCCGCCCCTGATTATTATCACGCCATGCATAAAACATGTTTAATCGTTGATACGTGTTAAGGAAATAGAAACCCTTTCCTTGTAGGAAAGGTTATAAATGGTAGTTACCTTATAGAATTAGTTATAGATGGTAATTTCCTTATACACTTGGAATCCTAAACCTGTTGGTCTTTAGTCTTTATAACCCTATATATTGTAACCCTCATCATTGATGAGATGTGTCATTGATGTGATATCAATGTACCAGTAATAAAGTACTTTATATTTTATCATGGTCTTCTATGTTGGTATGATCCCACGATCCAGATCACGATTTTATTTTGTTCGAACATTTGTTTATTTATCTCTTACTTATGTAGCATACATTTTAATGTTTGAAGTAATATTTGAGGGCTCAATTTGACTTTGACAAAGATCAGTTTGCTAGTTTGATGATTATCAGCAGAATTGCTGGGACAATATCACATGTGAGCATTCGTTTGTCATTGTTCTGATATTTTCTTATGATGTTTATCTAATAAGTTATGTTTTCTTATGAACTTCTCAACTGCCCCTCATCACGGCTTCATTGTAAAAAATGTGACTTATAATTTTGCTTCTGATAACGTTAGTAGAGTAGCTGTTGTCTGGCTTTTCCTGTGAAACCTGGACTTAGTAGGGGTCCTTGGTTATACAGTATTATTTACTTATATTGTTAACCTTAAGATTTTCATTTTGTTTCTTATTCAGTTTTCCCTGCATCATAACTGCATTAATACTCACCTCTAAATTATTGTTAGGGTTTTGGATTGTTGCTTTGCTAACTTCAGAATTAAGTCCAATTCATTTATATATGTATGTATGTATATATGTATGTATGTATATATGTATGTATGTATGTATGGGGTTGAGGGGAGTTGGATTCTTGAGATATTTCCAAGTAAAGCAGTTGCCCAACTTTCCACTTACATCCCCAATGCTCTCTCTTGCGGTCTGTTCAATTGCATACTATGTGAAGGTGTGGCCAACAATTTTCGTCTCTCTTAGCTTTAAAACTTCTGCTAGAGAAGAATTTTCTTCATCGGCCCTACAAGGAGCAAATTCAAAACCTACAACTGTAGTTGCTCTGGAAAGTAAAACTTCAAGTACAGTGCGAGGTACAGCTTTCTTTTCATTCTGCTAAGGGATTCAATAATATCTTTGTATTTATCTCTTTTTGGCAATGTTCTGGCAGTTCATTCCCTTTGGAGGTCAACTACTCTGAAACTGAGCATTACTGTCTCATTGTTTCTTAATGTAGATTACTATTGAATATAGTCAATGAGTATTGCATGCTTTACTGTTGTGGCTTGGTATGATATTCAATTGCTCTTAATAGACTTGGTTGTGCCTTCAGAGCTCTGATTTTCTGTCGTCGTTTGACAGTGACTAAATCAATTTCTATGTTCAAATCTGTTAGTTTCCCTAAATTTAAGTTGTATTGTACAATCTATGTTTATCGATCATTACCAATTGCAAAATTGTACTCTACATTCTTATGGTTAACATTACATGCTCCTGCTGAGACAGTTTAAATTGTATTCTACAGACTGCACTTTTTGGACTCTGATCTAACCCAAATCTTTGGTTAGTTACAGATGCTCTAATGGAGTCTACACTTATTGATAGCCAGACACAAAGATAAGATAACCTTATTTACAAGGATAAGAACACCCAGTGACACTGAGTTTGACATCAGTTTAGCTCTATGTTAATATTGCAGAAAACAAAGATATGCATATTCCAGTCAAATCTTGAAAATATGCCTCCTATTAGTGTATAGTAATTGATCTTTCAATTTTAAATTAACGTTTATTTAATTAAATTTTGTAACTGATTCTTCAATCCTCTAAATGAAATTGTTTTTGTTGGATGATAACGAAAAGATAACAAGAGTCCAGCCTGATATTGTGACCATCAAAAGTGGAAGAAGATTATTCTCCACTGCCATAGATTCTGGGTGAAGACCATGATTCAGGAAATTTGATTCTTCCATTAAGAAATGATTTTGATCCCATGTCCTTGTGCAATAAGTATTTGTTTATGAGAAATCCTGCTCCTGTCTAAATAAGAAAGAATTCAGAGGAAAAAGAACTTTTACATCCTTCTTAATTTGTTCTGGAGTTATGGTTTTAGTAATCATTGGAAATTTTAGATGTATCGGAACTTGCAAGTTTCAGTAACAGTCTACTTTAAAAGCGGGAGTTAATAAAGGAGTCACACATTAAAACAAAATAAATGAAGAAATAGATAGTACAACCGTTAAATTTTACACAACCGCCGTAAGACTCGCGCTTTATTTACACAACTAAATAAGCAAGGAATTACATAGAGAAAAACAATTAGTCTCCACAGATGAGAAAAGGCGAGAAATATAAAAGGAAGATGTACACTAATGGGAGGCATACTTGAAGCAACTTATTCGTTAGCAGCTTATGCGTTATAACGTATATTTTTAAATATCAATTTTTTACAAGTTTTAACCGTTCTTAATGAAAGATATTAAAGATTAAATGTTTTTCAAGTCAAACTGCTAAAAGTTAAAGTGTGCAACTTGAATTGGTACGGATGGAGTATCATCGATGAAAATGTAAAGATAAATATTAAAATAAATATTATTTTCATAATTGCTTTTTAATATTAAATGCTAATAACTATTTATCATTTTCAATGATTTTTTTAAAAAAAATATTTTAACAATTTATTCATTTATTTTACTTATAAGTTGTATTACTTATAAAATTTTACATTTAATTAACATATTTTAAAAATTAGATTTAGTATTTCTTTTATATATTATATTTATCTTATACATCTACTTATAAATAAGAGTATTTTTGTTATTTACTTTTAAAATTCCCATAATTTAATAACTTTAATTTAATAATTATTGATTCATTATCAACACATATTTCATATTTTTATCACTATATTTTTATAATTTGAAGTATTTTTATGCAAATTTAATATTTTCTAAATAAAATACATCTATATATATTATTTTTGTTTAAATATAAGAAAACAATTATTATGTATCAAGAAATATTGATTTAATTTTTTAATAAAATAAATATATTATAATAATAATAAATTTAAATTTATTCTAAATATTACATTGTGTACAATTATCAGTTAAATATAAAATATCTTATTAGTTATTAAAAATTAACATTATGTTATACCATAAATCCGTGCATCGGCACGGGTATTATCTAGTTCATTATAAACAAGTTTCATAAGTTAGTTCGTTTAAATTCTTATAATTTTTTTAAAAAAAAAGTATATGAATTCTTATTGGCATGAACGTAAACGAAAAGCATTAAATATAAATAATAAATATCCATATCTAAATTAAAATACTCCTTGTAATTACAGTGATAAGGTGCATGAATAATTGGTTCTTCAATGGTAAACTTTCACTAGTCTAAAGCATTGCTCAAACAATGGACATTTTCCCCTACTCTCAAATCTTAACAAACTACAATGGACTCAGAAGAGGTTACTTGGTGAAGAGATGAAGACGATGATCAGCCAATCGAGAGGCATAAACAACAGCACAAGTAAAATCTTAAATGACTAATTTCTAGTAACCATAAAAAAACATGGCATTTTCAAGCTCCGTGATCACTATTTTCTTACTCAAAGCCCTAATTGTAGCACCTGCAGGGGTGGTCTCGAGACAGTCAATCCAAAAGAGATTTTACTTGTGCGTTAATACCATTTCAACACTTTCCTCTGAAGATGCTATTCTTTTCCCACAACATCCTTCATATGATTCCGTTCTCCGAACAACCGTGCAAAACCTCAGATTCTTAGCTCCTTCCAGCCCTAAACCACAGCTGATTTACACACCGAAGGCGGAATCCAATGTCCAAGCAATCGTCGTGTGTGCAAGGGAGCTAGGCATTCAGCTCCGAATCCGCAGCGGCGGACATGACTACGAAGGCCTCTCGTACAGCTCGTTTGCAGAATCACTGTTTATGGTCGTTGATTTGGTAAAACTAAGTTTGGTTAATGTGAGTATAGAAAGTAATAGCGCCTGGGTTCAGGCTGGTGCCACCCTGGGTGAACTTTATTACTGGATAGTTCAGAGTTATCCAGTAATAAAGAACCCCTTGAGTTTAGAGTTATAACCAGTGTTCAGCAAACTTTAACAATCTTATCAGCTACAACGAAATCAGTTGTAGCTTCTTTGACCATTTTCTCAATCAACAATATTTATCAGGCTCATTACAAAACTCAATGCAAGAGATGCATCAGAGCATCTCCAACGGACGGAAATTTTGCATTCCATGTTGGATTTCTCGCAAAAATTCTACTCCAATAGAACGGTACAATACTGTGTGAAACCTTGTGTAACTACAGTGTCACGGTATGTTTACCGTATACTGTAGCAGTGTAGCTACGGAACCCTTCTTTTTTTTAATCTTTTGCGTGGTAATTACTTTCTTTCCTTACTTTTTCCTTCTTTGTATTTATTTCCATATTTGTTTTATGTTATTTGATTTCTCTTTCATATCTTGTACAGTACATCATTTTTAATTAATTATTATATTTGTTCGGGTATATTATAGCTATGAAATATTTTTAAAATAAAATATGTAGAATTATTTTTCTTTCTTTGTATTTTCCCTTATTTGTTCTAAGGCAAAATCTTGGGAAAAATCATTTTCGTTGCAATATTAAATTTTTTACTATACAACGTATAGTAGTTATAAAGTTTATAACCCGATTCATGCAACCCAAAAATTTTATCTTCAATTATTCTAATTTGCACTTTAAACCTTGGTCTTTCCATAACCTATGGAAAGACCATTTTTCAAGAGACGGACTCTTGTTCTAATCTTTTATATTTTTATATTTATAATTAATGATATATGGATTGAGTATATTTTAGTTATGAAATAGTTATGCAATTAAGTAATTAATATAAGAAATAGTGTAATATAACTAATGTTATATAAATTTCCTATTAATAGGAAGAATTATGTTATAATAATGAAAAAATATATGTAAACCATAAAAAATATAATTATTTTTAAAATAAAATTTATTCAAACTCGATGATCTATCACTCGAATTTATTTAGGTCTAAATTCATTAACAATATTGTTTTAATAAAAATGTTTTTAAGATATTATTATTTGTGAAATTGTATTGAGAAAAATAAGTGATGTATAAAATTAGTGTATGAATTTTCCACTACTATATAAAATGTACTTGAGAAAATGTACTTGATTTTTTTTATGGATTAGTAAATTAAAATTTTGAGCTAAAATATAATTTAGATAAGTTTATGATATAATAAATATTTGAAAAGTTAAAAAAATTATGAAGAAAAATGAAGGAATTTTCTTTTTAGAGGAAAATATAGAGTAAACCATTGGAGTAAATACACTGTAGCAACTGAAAGATAGAGGAAATCATTGGAGTTTCTCTCAGGGGATTTATGCATATTGCCATGAATCAAATTGAGATCAGATTACACGTCAAGAGTCCATTCTCCCTCGCGATCTTGGGCCGAATCCAATGAGATGTATTTTCAGGTTCACCAATCACACCGACAACTGTTTTTGCAGTAACAAAATTAGCCAGAAGGATAATTGTTTCTGTTTTAGTGGCACAGGAGGCATCCACCACAAGAATGTGGCTACAATAGTAAGCAATTATTCCTTCATCATAGAGCCAGTAGCTGCTCATGAACGTTGTTGAAATCACCATGTATTTTTTAAGCCTCGCGAACTCGAGACAAGAAAAACACTTGGTATGACCTCTGTTTGAAAACTTGGTGAGGGCTTTGGAGATTCATATTTAAAGGAATGGACAGAAACCGCATTTCTGGGGTTGGGCTTTGAAAACTTGGTTTATGCTTATGCACCAGTGTCGGCATCGAGAGTGCTTTCTTTTTTGTGGTGTTTTGCCCCCCACTTGGATGCTGAATAGGGTAGAAATGGGGATGGATGCAAAGGGGAAGGGCGCATTGAGGAAATGCGCCCTCAGATTTTTACCTTTTTACTGAAAATTGGAGAGGGTGCGTAATGCGCCCTCTAGTTTAAATTTTAAAAAAAAAAATCTGACGGTTTGTTTAATTAGGAAATTGGAAATTAAATTTAAAAAAATTTAAAAAATTCTGATGGTTTGTTTTGCGGGAAATTGGAAATTAAATAAAAATATAGAGGGCGCCACACGTGGATTACACGCGTCACACCTATCTGTGTAGCCAGGATTACACGCACCACACGTGGATCGCGCGTCACACCTACCTACCTGTGTAGCCACACGTGGATTACACGCAGCACACGTGGATTATGCGCCACACGTGGATTACACGTGTCTAAATTACGGAGGACGCATTATTAAAATCATAAATAAAACATCTAAAATTAAAATAACAAAACATCGAAGTTTTTCATTTTACCACCCATGGATTACACACGCCACACGTGAATTACACGCACCACACGTGTATTACACGCGTCACACATGAATTACACGCACACGTGGATTACACACGTGGATTAATTTATCATTTTTATGCAATAAATAACCATAGTTTTTTATATAAATATTACTATTTTATATAATATAAATGAATCATACTTTTATATTTATTTTTAAAGTAAAACTTATAATATTATAATTATTTGTATAAAAATATTATAA
>JAULKJ010136385.1:0-14964 GCA_032355405.1 Rubia balearica | reverse complement strand
GGGAGAATCAGATATGCGCAATGACCTATAGCCATTGTTGCACTCCCTTAGTTGTGGAGGCAAGACCCATAGCTGTTGTTGCCTTTGTGGAACACTGCAGTACTTGTAAATATCCAAGCAAAGTGGAAAAAAGATCGTACTTCTGTGAAGGAGTTGGTTTCTCGTATTTTAGATATAGGAAGGCCCTGAAGGAAGTTAGGTTGCCATCTAACCCTTGTCTACATTGTTAGTACTTTGTTTTGAAGGTAGCCAGGATAGCACGTAGGTGGTTGTTTGCTATGTTGTAATTTCATTTCGTACATGTGTAAGAAATTCACCCTTTTAATTTGTATGAAATGTATATCTAATCTAGTCATTGTAACTTCTTAAGGGACTCAGCCCTCCTTACTTAGAAGGTCATCGTAACCTTTTAAGGGATTCAACCCTCGTTTATACAAGCTATCATGGAAGCTTTACATGTGCAGATATTGGATTTGACCTGGAGCACTTGGCAGGTTATCGTGACTTTTTAGGCATACGCAAGGAATTTGATTCTTTAGCGCTCATGCACATGTGGGATTCGACCTAAAAGGCTTAGCACTCATTATTTCTTTTTGAAGAGAGAGAGGGGCTTCGGCCTTCTCGACTCATAGTGTTTTTTGGTGAGTGGGGTAGACTTGAATAATTTTGAGAAGCACTCATTAATATATTTGTAACAAGGGTTGGGAAATATTTTCGACTTATAGCAAGTATCTCTGTCGAAGGTATTCCTCAGCCTATAGCTATTTTCGGGTAAGCTACTCCCTGTCCTGGAAAAAGTTCATTTAGATTTTGAAAAATAATACCTCCAAAGGCTCAAGATATTTCATCTTTGGGGGATCGTCTCACCTAGGAGCGTCTCCATCACATAGCTGCCTCCGGGGTGCTCTTCAAAGACTTTGTAGGGTCCTTCCCAGTTTGTAGCCAATTTTCCTTAGGGCTCATTTTGGCTTTTTTCATTCCTCCTCATCACGAGGTCCCCTGGGGAGAACTGGACCTTTTGGAACCTTTAATGATAATGCTGTTTAATCCTTTCATTGTTGACCTCTTGGTTTTCGTTGCTAATGGAAAACCTTATGAAGGTGGGTAGCCCAATCTCAGCGGGGATTATCACCTCCAAGCCGTAGACTAGGCTACACCGAGTTTCACCTGTGGCAGAAGATTCCATCATTCGGTACGACCAGAGCATGCTAGGTAGTTCATTGATCTAATTTCCTCCTGCCCCTTCGAGTGATGCAATTGATAATGGTCCAGTTCGTAAACTCCACTTGTCCATTGGCTTAGGGATGGTTTAAACTGGTGACCTATTGGCGAATCATGTACTATTTGCAGACCTTTTGAATGGATCAATGACAGAATTGGTACCATTGTCGATTATAATGGTTCGAAGGATCCCAAAATACCAGAAGATTTTCTTCTAGCAAAAGACAATCACTGTTTTCCTTCTTATGGAGGTTAAGGTTTCGTCCTTGACCCACTTTGTGAAGTAATCAATGGTTACAATAAAGTATCAGAAGTGGCCTAGAGCTTCCAGGAAGAGGGCTATAGATCGATTCCCCATTTATTGAATGCCAGGAGCTGTTTATGTTCATCATTCCTTCCAGGGAAACATGAGTGATTGGTGCATGGAAAACTTGGATATTCCTATTAACATAGTCAAACATCTTAGGCCAGTAGTATCCTACTAGACAGAGGCCTAATGGATCAATTCCCCATTTATCAAATGGCCAGGAGCTATATGTTCATCATTTCTTCCAGGAAGCATGAGTGATCGGCGTTTTCCTTTGACACTAATGGCAAGCTTGGATATTCCTATTAACATCGTAGAACATCTTAGGCCAGTAGTATCCTACTAGAAAGAGTTTCTTTGCTATTGATCGAGCCCCCTGGTAGCTTCTGCATACTCCCTCGTGAGTCTCGCGGATCAGATTGTCAGCTTTATAGGAGGTTACGCATCGGATAAGCGGTTGCATATGGCCTTATCAATAGTGCATGTCCTCATGGATCACATACTTAGGAGCCTTTAGTCTGATTTTCCATGCTTCGATGGCATCTTCAGAGAGGGTACCATCTCGAAGGTAACTCATAATTACCGTTATCCACGAGTTTTCCTCCTCAACCATCATCATTGTCTTTTCTTCTTCGAAAGTATGCTTTCTTAGTGTTTCCATCATCAAGTGCCTTTGAGACCATAGGTCCAAGTCCGATGAGGCCAATTTACTCAAGGCATCGACCTTGTGGTTCCTTTCCCAAGGGACTTGTGTTAATGTGTAGTTATAGAAGTGCTCGAGGGGGGGCTTCACTACCTCCAAATAGCATTGAAAGCTTCTTTCCCTAGCCTCATATTACCCATTGACTTGTTGGACCACAATATGAGAATCACTAAAAACTTCCATACATCATACATTCAGTTTTTTTTGCTAGTCGAAGCGTTGTGATCAGTGCTTCCTACTCGGCTTCATTGTTTTTATCCTTGAAGTCAACGTGTAGTGCATAGGGATAGTCTTTTCCCTCGAGGATTTTGAGTAGTATGCCAATTCCGCTTCCCTCCAATTGTGATGACTCTAGACATAGAGTTTCCAAGTTTCATCGAACTCTCTTTTCTCATCAACTTCGATTACCTCAGTGGTTTCCACAATGTAATCTACTAAGGCTTGGCCTTGAATAGTTATTTTTTGGCGGAACTGAATGTCATACTAACCCAGTTTGACCATCCATTTCATTATTCTTCCCGAAGCTTCGGGCTTGAAGAGCAGCTGTCTGATCAGATAACTAGGAAGCTAGGTAATCTTATAACTTGGAAAGTATGGACGAAGTCTCCTTGTGCATGGACTAGAGCCAATATTAAAATTTTGAGGGCGGTATTCCATATTTTTGGCCCATGCAAGGCCCTGCTTACAAATTAGATAGGGTGTTGTGCCCTTTCTTTCTCCTTTACTAATATTGTACTTATAACTAAGAGGGGGTGGTGAGATGTATAGGTACAAATTTTCCCCCGTTTCCAACTTTATCAGGGTAGGTAAACTTTGAAAGTGTTCCTTTTTATCCCGGAAAGCTTGCTTGCACTCCTCTGTCTATTCAAATTTCTTGTCTTTTCGAAGCGCATCAAAGAATGGTAGGTGTTTCATGGAACCTTTAGAGAGGAAACGACTAAGTGTAGCCACCGATCCGGTGAGCCTTTTGACATCCTTAACTGTTCAAGAAGGCTTCATGTTCATTAAAGTTTTGACTTTCTCAGGTTTCACATCGATTCCCCTTTCCTAGACCATGAATCCTAGAAACTTTTCGGCTCCTACTCCAATCACACAGTTGGTTGGGTTTAGCTTTAGGTTCAAGTATCAAATTCTCTGAAAAGTCTCTTCAAGATCCAGTAGAATTCGGCCATAGATTTTTCTTTTAACCACCATGCCATCCACGTTTATCTCTGTATTCCTACCGATATGGTTTTTGAAGAGCTTACCGACAAGCCTTTGGTAAGTTGCCCCTGCATTATTCAGCCAAATGGCATTTTCTTATAACAAAACATCCTAACTTCTGTGATGAATGACATCTTTTGCTTGTCCTCCTCTTCCATGAGTATCTAGTGGTAGCCTTTATGGGCATCAAAGAAAGTGAGTACCTCATACCATATTATTGGTTCGACCAGCATATCAATAGAGGGAAATGGGTAACTTTCCTTGGGTTAACATTTGTTGAGATCTGTGAAATCGATACATATTTGCCAAGCACCATCATGCTTGGGGACTATAATGGGATTCGCTAACCATTCTGTGTAAAATACTTCTTCGATGATCTTAGCTCGAAGAAGTTTCTGGACTTATCTTTTATGGCCTAGGCCCTTTCAAGGGCAAACGACCTCCCCTTCTGCTTAATGAGCTTTTGAGATTGGTCAACATTCAGCTTGTGAACCATCAACTGTCGAGGTATTCCTGTTAGATCGGATATGCCCAATGAAAATACATTCGCATAGGCATCGTGAAGGTCTTTTAGCTCTTTTTTCATTGCGGGTGGTATCTTCTTTCCCACAGCTACCGTCACCGATGATTGGACGGGGAGTGGCTTGGTGTTCGTATATTAAACTTCCCCATTTATTGAAGTGACTATATCCCTTTTTAAGCTTCTTTAGGGCTATTTCTAAGAATCTTCAAGCTTCCAACTGATCCCCCTGTTAACCGTTATCATCTTCCTATTGGGAATTTCATTTTCAAGTGATAGAAGAACCAAATGGATCACACCTGAAAAATCTAGAGTCTTCTTAAAGATCACATTGTAGAGAGATATGGCATCGATAATGAAAAAGCTTCAATCGACCGTCACCTCTTTTTCTCCATCTGTAACTCACACTGGGAGGGTTATCCTACCCAAGGAGAGCACCGTTTTCCTGGTAAAGTTAGATATATGCGAGGTAGTTCTACTTAAACTATCATACCCTGGACTCAGCTGGTCAAATTAGTTGGCGAACATTACTTCCAACCCGCTATCATCATCTACAAAAAAACCCTTTAACATAGAAATTCCCAATTTTTGCGTGGATCACCCTTGGATCTCCATAGGGTGTTTAACTGAGTAGCGAGTCCATTTCTTAGAAGGTTATGGCTTCCTCGGGTTAAAACCATTTCAAGCTGGGGTTCTCCAGGGGGGATACATCAGGATTGGGCCTTGATGATGGTGTTTGAGGATTGTTCATTCAACACCCCATTGATGAAGTTAATCACTATGTTGGCCCCTTCCCAATTTCTATCTGCCCAAGCCTCTGATTTGGGCCTATTTCATTGACCTTTCCACATAGTCAGGAAGTAAGCCTTCTCTTGAACACCTTTCAATTTCATTTTTCACGTGGTGGCACTCATATGTGTCATGGTTGTGTTCCCTGTGGTTATTACAAAATTTTGATGAGGTCTTCTTCAAAGGTGTGTCTTTGCTGGGAGGGGGCATCCTAAACAGTCTTTTGTGGATAGAGTGTATCTCTGTCCGAGACTTGGTTAAGGGTATATAACTTTCGAAGTGTCTGGATTTTTGGCCTTGGCTCTGATGTTTTAGGACTTTTTTCAGCCAACCTATACCCTTCTCATTTCCTCTTTGTAGCCTCTATCTTTGAGTATTGTTCAACAATTTCTTGCAATTGCTACAAGGTTTCTAGTTTCTTCAAGACCAGTTTCTTGTATAGGTCGAGGTTGGACATCCCATTCATTTAGTCTAGGATCATACCGTCTTATGTACTATTGATTACACCAAGGCTTTCATTTACATATCATAGTAGAACACTTCTGTCGATTCTCTCGGCCTATGCTTGCTCTGGTAGAGTTCGATCAAGGTTTTAGTGATTCACTTTTTTTGGAAGAACAGACTCAGCAGTGCTTTTCCAAAATCCCTATAAGAGTGCAATGATCCCTTGCCTTACCTCTTGAACCATTCTTGGGTTTTTCCTTGGAGGAAACTCCCTACCAGCTTACACGTCAATTGTTCGTTGAAGTTCTTTGAAATCATCAGACTAAGAAAGGTATGTATGAGTTAATCAGTTGTTTGAGTTTCACTGTAGGTGGGGAATCCTTGGGTGGCTTCACATCGGTGAGCCATCAAGTCACCATAATTAACGAGCTAATATGAGAGAGTACAACTTGACCCAAGGGTCCAATCAATCTATCTAACTCTCTTGCAAGGGTGTCGTTCGATTGGCCTCCCATGCATGGATTCATGTATTGGCTTATTAAGAAGGAGGTATCAACGGGGGAGATCTAGTACATCTGGTTTGAAGTCATGTTCCCGGCCCCCGATCCTCTCATTGCAGAGCTGTACACAGCTGCTACTTCCCTTGGTAATAAGGATCATATAAAAGGATCTCCACTGATGAATTTGGCTTTCGTAGCCTGTGTACTTCCCCGTCAGCTGAGCCACTGGTTAGGGAATCCCTTGGTTTGGCATGATGGGGCCAAAATAGGCACAAAATAGGACAACACTGGACTCGAACTTGGGAATGTAGGTTGAGGTCGATTCTGGGCACCTATCTTTGCGTTTGCTAGGTGTAGAATGCTCTTGGGGTAGCCTGTAACTAGAACCTCAGCTGCACTATCAAGGGCATCAAGAGTGGGGATATCACCTACTGCTGGATCATTCTTTGGTAGAGCATCGGAAGATCCACCTGATATCCAGCGGATTTAATTGTCTGAGCCAGGTGCACCAGATCTTGCTAGGACAAGGAAGACACAGTCCCTACTCCTCGGATTGTTCGAGTGGCTCCATAGGCCGCTTTTGTGTGGGAATCCACCGATGCTTCTGTAAAATGTGGCTTACCTCCCTTTCACGGTATGCCTAACTTTGTGAGGTATGAGCTACAATACCGCTTACTCAGGGTTCAGCACTGACCTCTCTTCATCTGGGGGTATAGTAGCCTCGATTTGATATCTCTCCCTTCAGCATCACTATCATCAGGATCTGATGTATAGCTACCGCCAAGGGTCTGCCCTCAGCACTTGGAGGGGTCGGGGGTTAGATTGCATATTTTTACTTTTCCGCCCTTTTCTTCCCCGGTAAGGGTATTGTACTTCTTCACCGATGTCTAAGTTCCTGCCTCTCACTTTTTCTCTTTTACACAATTTGCTTGCCATGGAAGCGGCCATGAATAACAAATCTCACAAATTTGACTAAAATGTTGCAGTAGGTGTACCAACTTGATGCGCCACCAAACAACCGTCGATAAATCTTGTGCTAGCTTGGCCAGAATCTGCAAAAGAATCTGGGGGGAAATTCTTCGATGATAGAGTCAGTTGAAGTTTTTCAATTAGGAATCAATACTTGAGTTTACAAAACTACCTCTTTTCTTTAAATAGGTTGGTAGATAGGGCAACTATATTTGTTTTCTTGTGGAGCAAGTACTAGGATTTTCCCCTAGGGCGGCCCGATGATTATTACTCAAAGGATATAATATTTAGGATAATTTATTGAACCTGGGCCGACTAAATAAGGCACTCAAGCCCATATTAATAGCACACTATCAAACGTCAAAGTTTAGTATGCATAAGTTTATCATAAATATTATGTAGTTAACGTCGTTCGAACGTAGTACTGTTAAAGGAGAAACACAAATGCTAAAAAAATACAAGTTCTTATATGTCCTTTGAAAATTGCTTAATTTTCAGCCTCGAGTATGAGGTATTTTAACTTCATATCATCACACTGCATAGAGCAAAACATTTCCCTTTTATTTTCGGCATAAACAACCGAGTCGCAAAGAAAAATAGGCTAGTGCCCTTCTCACACCCAGGTAAAGATCGAACAACTTTCATCACATTATCAATACTAGTATCATTTTAAGTTCCCGCACTCTCATGCTTGCTCTCAAGAGCCTCATCTGAAGGCTTTTTCTCTTGTTAATGTTTGCAGGGTATATCTTCTCCATTAATGTTTCTAGGTGTATATTTCTGCCTAGTATTAGTTTTGATGTTAAAATTTAATAAATTTATGAAGACAACACAAGACAATGTACATCCCAGGAAAGACATAAGATAACCTTTTACGAACGAAAGGACAACATTGGCATGGTTCACACTGCTTCTGAGAGGATGAAAGAAGGTTTTAAGAACAAATATGCTTCTAAGAATTAGCAAATTGATTGCCAAATGTTGTAGGTATCTATGTTTCACACGTAATGTCATTCAAAACAACAAAAACCCTTCTTCCAGCTTCAAACTTAATTTTCATGCATATAAATGCTAAGCCAATAAGAAACGCAAACTGTAGGACATAGCTACTCGCAACCAGAACGTCAATAGCAAATAAAACTTGTCAACGAGTTGCAGAAAATGAACTTTCATTATTTCAATACAATATCAGTAAAAGCAGGGAAACAAACAGAACACAAACAAGTGGAAATAAAGTTGTAAAAGAAATAATAGGGGAAAATAGAACTGAAACAGAGTTTCAGTTCAAGCAAAAGGAACGATTTTTAAATTGAATTTCACCCCAAATTAACAATCAATCACCCTTAGAAAAGCCGCAAGGTGAAAATTACAGATTCAGTTCAATATCTTAAAATTTTGTTCAGTCAAATTCACGTAAAAAAAAGAGAAAAATTTTGTTCAGTGTAATTCAGTTCGAGACTACACGGTTGTGCCAGGCCAGTCGGCCTGTGTCAGCATAAGCTAGCATAGCCATGCCATGTGACCCGAACCGTGCCAGCCCTCAACCAGCACGACCGTGGCCGGATCCACAGCCCTTGCCGTTGTGGCTGCTAGGGTTTTAGGCCTATTTTGGGCCTTTTTCAAGGCTCAAATCCCTACTACTATAAATAGCAACCTACGTCTACTAGGGTTCAAGTTTAGCCTCATTTTAGGCTATCAAAAATAGGGTGGAGAGAGAAAGGAGCTCTTATTTGTCTCTAAAATATTTTTCTTTACTTCTCTTTGTATTTGGCCCAAGGACATTGAATCTAATGAAATATTTGAGTCCAATGCTTAGAGAGTAGTTAATTAACTTGGGGTTTGTATTTGTATTCATGATTTGGTGTTTTTGCTAGTAGATTCTATATATCTACCTATTTCTATGTGTTTATTATTATTATTATGTTGGCTTGTTCTTCATATTCTTATAAATTTCATGATTGGTACATTAAGATTGGCACACATCGTAGTCTACTTTCATGCTGGCGCACTTATTAATATCCTTCGGAGAAGGAAACCTAGATGTGCTTGGGCTAATGATAGTCCAGGACCGTATAGGTGTGTGCATGTGGGTCACCGAGTCAACGTTACAATTGACCATACACTAGTCTTAGCCGGTAAATTGGCCGAAAGGGTTACGGATAGAGATTGTGTTAATAGAAAACTAGGGTTAACCTGATTCGCAACCCTGGAGGCATCGATAAGGTTTTTCATCCCCTTTGACTCTATAGGCCTAGGGAGAAGCATTCATGGTGGAGTACCCGAGGCGTAATCATACGGGGGAGATTCAGAAGTGGAAAGGCTGTTGTTGCAGTCCCCTAATTACGGAAGTGGTACCGATGGAAGATTACATGTTCACCTACGTGATAGGTAGGGGGGAAGTGTTGACCATCAACCTCACTACGTGTCATAAACACTAGAATAGGCTTGTATATCTTGAATGTGATAGAATCAAGGATCGGAAAATAACACTTATCATGTTGCGTAAATACTCCTCGAGTGCTAATTTATATAGTTTATTCTCTTGTGCTCTTAAATGCTCGTAGTAGTTAGATAACCTCCCCCCCTTAAAAAACTTATTTACCAATACTAGCTATTCCTGACACATGGTCAGATTGACGACCCGATCGTAGATATGTGTAGTTAACTTTTAGATTCCTAGCATCTATGTCTACCCCATAGGTAGTATAGTAGTAGGAATGAGAGTAGAAAAATAAATTTATATCTTTGTGAAGCCACTCCTCAGGTTAATTGATGCCTAGTTGATGACCCCAAGGGGAGGCGGATCAGTGGTAGTAGACAGAAGGTTACGAGTCAAAACGTGGTAGTAGATGGAATAGGTTTATGAAGAGAAGGGATTTGAAGATGGACAAGTGAAGAACTAGCACGGCCATGGGATACTACACAGGTGGTGCCAAGTTGTCTTGGCATGGACCGCAAGGATCAGCAAAGCCCGTGCCAGCCAATGTGCTCGTACTGCTAAAAATGCGGTACTAGCCGTGCCATTATGCGCAACCTGTGCCCCCTTGAATGCAAAATCCTAAGAGTAGCCCACGGGAAGTGAAGAATTTCACGCCCACGTAATCAGTTTGTCTAAAAATTAACTCACATCCAGCAGCCCAAAAGGTTATACACGGTCGCGCCGTTCGAAAGTGAAAATCAAGCTTCCAGCCAGTAGCCCATGAATAATGACACGACTGTGCCATTCAAATGCTCAGGAATTGACCCCTGCTGGAGGCCCGTGAAGATTGGCACAACCATGCACTCAGAAAGGTTGAGAACTGCACCCATCCGGTAGCCCATGCTGAATTACAGTGGTCATGCCAAACTGAGCCATACGGGTCATGTGTTATAGCAGTGTTCGTGCCCACCAGCTGCTAGGATTTAAGTGTCCTTTTTGGGCCTCTTTCAAGGCCCAAATTCTTACTACTAGGAGTCTATGTCTACTAGGGTCAAAGTTTGGCTAGTCTTAGTTTTATTCTCCTAGTTTTCCATAAGAGTAGGTAGAGAGAGAAATAGGCTAACCCTTCTCTCTTAGTTTAATTCTTCTTGTTTTCCCCTAGGGCATTGAATCCAGTGAAATATTTGGATTCAATGCTTAGGGAGCAGTGATTTGGATTGAGGATTTATATTTGTATTCATGACTTGGTAGTTATTTAGTAAGATTCTAAGATCTCCCTATCCTTTTATTCTTCTGATTATTATGTTGACTTGTCCCTTACATTATTTTTAATTGCATGATTGATAATTCTATGTTGTCATACACCTTAGTTTGTTTTCATGTTGGAGCAATATTGATATCCCTTGGGAGTGTCACTAGGGTAATAGGGGAGCGAGAGTCCATGACCTTGTGAGTGTATGCATGTGGTTTTCCGAGTCACCATTTTGATGATTATACACTAGTTTAAGCTGGACTGGAGCCCAATAGGTTGCAGATAAAGATAGTTTAGTAGCAACTAGGGTTGGCGCAATTCAACCTATGTCGTTGCAACCCTAGATACACAATATGGTGTCAATCCCTTTGTCTCTCTAGGTCAAGGGATAAGTATTCATAGTGGAGTGCTTGTGATATAATATCACAAGGAATGAATAGAACTATACAACAGGTAGGGTCGTTGTTGCACTTCTATAGTTATGGAGGTGGTATCGATGGAAGAAAATGAGAGCACCCTTATGTGACAGTGATTTGCACCTCAATGCATGCACTAACTAATGCATTTGACACATTTTTTATTATGTTTTGTTCGGATAATTACTAATTTTAGTTAGGTTTACATTACAAAGGGTTTGGATGACCGTTGTTGGTTTTCTTATCTACATCCCGAGTTTTAAAACTTAATTTGATCTAATAGACACTTTATTCTAAAAAGCACCTAGATCTTCCTTTGTGAACTTACTTGTAGGCTGCTCATGAGCACTTCAGTAGAAGGGCATTCGCAAGGGTGGTAGTAGATATTTGAAGGCCAATAGCAAGGATTGTAGTAGACAGAAGGCCACGAATCAACACGTGTTAGTAAATGGAAACAAGTCAGAAAAATAAAGGATTCGAGGTTTGATATTTCAAGACTTGGCACCGCCACACCAGCTGACACGGCCATACCAAGGTCCTCAGCACGACCATGCCATTCAGGACGGTCGTGCCTCATCCCCTTGGCACGAGTCATTTTTCCCAACACTCATCGTGCCAGCACAGACCTTTGTGAGGCTAAGTACGGACATGGACTGTGATGTAGTAGCACGGGAAAGAATCAAAACAGCACAATGGGAGGGCTGTTGTAGCACTTCCCTAATTGCGGAGTTGGTGACAATGGAAGAAAACATATGCACCCTTATGTGATAGATAGGGGTAGTGTTGACCATCGAACACATTACGTATCATAAGCATTATGATAGATACATATTTCTTAAATGTGATTGAATCTAGGATCAAAACATATTACCGGTTATGTTACACAAATATTCTTCTAAGTACTAGGGATTTATAGTTTTCCTCTCTTGTGATTTTATATGTTCATATTTGTTAAATGAAAACTCCCCAAAGATCTGTTTTGCAGTATTAGCTATTCCTAACATGTGATCGAATTGATGACCTGGTCGCGACTATGTGTAGTTAACTATTATATTCCTAGCACCTCGGTGGACGGCCCCTGTCTTGCCACTATCTACCCTCTAGGTAGCTTAGTAGTAGGAACGGAAGCAACAATATAAATCTTTATCTTTGTGAAGCTTCTCCTAGGGTTAATGGGTACATCTCCCATGAAAATATTGTGTGTTCTATTAGCGACACGAGAAGAGGCAGATTAGACAGACAGGGGGAAGTGTTGACCATCTATCACACTATTTGACATAAGTATTAGGATAGGTTTATATGTCTTGTACTTGATTGAATCTAGGATCGAAATACACTACCAGTTATGTAACGCAAATATCCTCAAATGCTAGTTTATATAGTGTATAATCTTGTCCTTACATGATCGTATTTGTAAGATAACCCCCCAAACCTTGTTTTGCAACATTAGCTATTCTACACATGTGATCGAATTGATAACCGCATTGTGGCTTTGCGTAATTAACCTTTAAATTTTAGCATCTCTGTGGATGACGCCAGATTTGCTACTATCTATCCCATGGTATTTTAGCACTAAGAATGGGAGCAACATACAAATCTTTATCTTTGATCTTTTAAGCGCTCCGCGGTTTAAAATTATATCTCCCTAAAAGTTGAAATGTTTTAATGACCCCGCAAATTGAAGATCATCAAGGGCATTAGTTATTGCCTCCACTACATCGGAGGATCGTTTTATTTAGTTGTACGGTGGTGCTTTGGTATGAAAATTCATGATTCTCTCTCAACCCAAAGGCACAACCATCAACCATGACACCACTCTAGAAGACCTCTTCCTAGCCCCTGGTCTATGGTTTGAGAAGGTCTTCTACAACACCCTCTTAATCCCAAACATTAACATTGAGGAGGAAGATGGTGAGATTCCACCTAGAGCGCCACCTACTCGAGCTAGCCTATCAATGGATTTCTTTGACCAATTTCACACTTTTGGGGAACAACTCTTGAGTACAACCCAAATAGTGCAAGAGGTTGGTCATGTGGTAGGAGGAATAAGCTTACAAATGGAAGATTTCGGAGTTAGGCTTGAAACTATAAATGACACCATAAGAGCTTGGGGGGATAGATTAGATTCTATTGAGTGGGAAATGAAGGAAGAGTTTGCCATTGCAGATGAGAGAGTCGATGTACAAGAGGAAGCTATAGAGAAATGGATCGAAAGGATATATGCTTCAAAGCTTAAGGGTTTCCACCACCTAGTTCCCATTGAGAGACAAGAATTGAGTCAAGAGGAAGGGAGAAGAATGTATAAGATGAGTGGGAGTTCGTCGACGTACCTCTCAAAGATACAATTTATAAGCCCTAAATGCTTACTAAATACAATTGAGTATATAGTGGAAAATCGGGGTCGTCCACAAAGAAGAGAGATTTTCCTAAGGGTTCATGCATATAAGGATGGATATAAGCCTAGATAAAGATATATACATATATATATAAGCATGTAGGGGATTTTGGTTGGGTTTTCCTTAGTTATGAATTGAAAAACTACGCAACTAGAAAAGTAAAATAATTATACTATCATGCAACAAGCTACTAAAAACATGGTAAAATCACAATTAACAATGCCTTAGGGATAATTTATTTCCACTTCCAAACCACTTATAGATCCTAGCCTCATTCACTCATTTCTTCACATTAATTGCATATGGGGAATGTTATCACTTCCATTTCAAGATCAACATTTATTTCTTCTTAGTAATTTGCAAAGATGTTCAACAACCATTTGCAAATCTCATTGATAAGCACTTTAGACAAACAATGCCTAAAAGTATTTCATCAATGGCATTATATACTAAGAACCATAAATTTGATAACAACTACAAGAATTAAACCAAATGCCTAGCCATTTAACCAAACAAAGCATTTATTAGACTAAACCTAGAACAAACAACATTCAAAATTCAATCTTTCATTGCTACCTTAGGACAAATATGATCACAAACAACATTAACATACTCATCTAACAAGATTAACATCATTTACCCACAAAAAGTCCTAATTCCATGTTCTTGAATTTTCATGCCAAAGGTGAGGAGAAATTAAACACTTTCCTAGCACTTATAGCACTTAATCATACAAACATTTGAAATTCTCAAACAACTCATAACATAAATGAAGTAAACAACAACATTAATGGCACAATAAATACTTCACAACTAATGCTCATGAAATAGTAAAAATAGAGTCTTACTACATGGGTTTGGAAGCTTCAAACAATTGCTCACAAGTGATAACTAGCCTAGATAATGAAAGCCCATAAAAAAATCTATAAGAATTCATGGAAGAAATGAAAAAAGTAAGAAAATATGATGAAAAACTAGGGTTTTGAGACCCAAAGTCGGGCTTGGACAAATGGGGAAGAAGAAGGTCTATTTATAGGCAAATTTAGTCCAGAAAAGTCAAAAAGTGTAGCAGAGGTGTGCGGCTGTGAGTTATAGTGCTGAGAGCTGTTTCCTCCTTGATTTTTGGGCGCGTGGGCGTGCGCCTAAGTGAGTGGGCCTGCCCGCCCGTCGGTCCCTCTTTTCTTCAACTTCTTTGTGTTGCTACAGGTGAACCACTGATCCAATTCGGGAGTTCTTGTAGTCAATTTTATAGTGCTCGAGAAAAGGAATCCAATGGTACCACCCTTGGAGGCTAATTCATCTGGGACCATTATAAGAACTTGGTCCAAACTTCTGGATCACAATTCATCCACTTCTTTGTCTTCCTTCTTCGACCCTTCTATCTTCTACCACGCTTTAACTCGCAGCCTTCAATATTCTACCATCCTTCTGCATGACCTCACTAAAATACTCTGAAATGCTTACCAGAAATTTACAAATTAATCTCACAAAAAGGAATTGCTCGTGAGGGCCAAAAATCCATTACACTAAAAATAGGATACAAAATTAAGGATTTATATATGAGAACCAAAAATGGTCATCAAAACCCCTTATGATGTAAACCTGCCTAAATCTATCAATCTTCCAATAAAAATATAGCAAAAGAGATATTAAATGTTTCAGAAAATACATGCATTTGACGTCTCATCAAATCCCCCACACTTAAACCTTTACTCGTCTCGAGTTAACAAGAACAACCAAAGAGCTAGGCGTAAACTAGCATGCAAAGGTATTCCCAAAACACTCAACATCTTATTCCTAAACTACCCAAACCCTAAAGATATAA
>JAULKJ010135966.1:0-14973 GCA_032355405.1 Rubia balearica | reverse complement strand
TGTGACGGAACACTTGTTGGTACCCCTGTCCTCGAATTTATCCCCGTGTTCGAGGCTGGGAGGTTCGGGGTTGGTAGGTTATTCAAAGTTGCAAACCGGACTCCTGCAGCCCTCAAGGCTCTTAACCTTGTGGTCATGGGTTTGAGCCCCATGGTGGACCCCAATTGATGAAGGCGTATATTCACCAAAGTAGATCTCTTGTCGTGATCCCTGAATCGCGTCCAATCTGCAAGACAAAGCCCCCGGGGGGTAAATTCTCCGATGCTTAAGTTAGTATAAGCCTTTTCCCCGAGTAAATCCTGAATATAAGGTGTACCAAACCTGTGTATTTATAGAGGAGAGAATCCGATATTCTCTAGGGCTTGATCCATTTTTCCTTGTTTGATTCGTATACTAGTTCAAGTATAATTGGTATACATAAGATAGCTTCCTTGTAGGAATATGCAATGTCTTTAATTAGGAATGGATCACGCGTCCCTTTATGGGCCTCGGATTGGACCTTAGATGTTATCCATGCTCGAAGCTCACATTCCTCGAAGGGTCGAAGGCCATGTATCATCACAACCCTCGAAACTCTCTCATTTAAATTATAAAAACTAAACCAAAAACTAAAGAGAAAATTGAAATTAAATTCTAAATCAAATTAAAGCTAATCTAATGTTTATGAGGCCTAAATAATGGGCCCATTCCACTCACGAACAACTTGATAAAACTTGCAAGGGTATCCCTCGATGAACAACGAAGATTGAGCGAGAATCACGCAACACTAGACTACCGCAAGAGTCACAACCAAGAGATCATGGCCAACGCTATATACTCAGAGGATTATCGTACAACCACCACTATGGACACTGATTCATGCTCCTCGGGATCGCTAATAGACCATCCTTTTCACGAGAGATAAATTAACCCGCGTATTGTTTCTCTCGTACTCACTACAAACTACAAGAGGGTAGCTAGTGGCAAGGTCATCTAAAGAGATGCAAGGATTCAAAAGTTAAGTATGCAAGACTTGCAATTGGGCATCACTCCAATTGCGTGTCAAGAATAGTTAGTGTGGCAAACATGTTTTTTGGGAGTTTCATTTGTACACTACAAAGCATGCAAAACAAGAGATCAAACTATATTAAGCTAAGACTTGGGGACATAGGTGTTACATGATCGGTAAATACCTTGATTTATGATTCTATCAAATATGCGATGTATAAACCTATCTCAATATCTGTGTCACGTAGTGTGGTTGATAATCAACACTTCCCTTTGTTTGTCACACAAAGATGACCATGTCTTATTCTATCGTCATCACCTTCATAATTAAGGAAAGTGCATCATGCAATCTAACCAATCTGCGCTCATCTTTCTTTATAAAGAATTACATCCCGAACCTCCACTATGGACGCTTCTCTCTAGGCCTAAGGCAAAGGGATTGGCATATGATGATGACTCTAGGGTTCCAACGACAATGGTCGATTTACTACAATCATAGTTGCTACACACTACCATGCTCTCACCTATCGGGGTATGATCTTCTAATCGACTAGTGTACGGTCATCGGAATGGTGCTCATGACCTATTTGCATACACCCATATGATCGAGGACTCTTATTCCCTCTATTACCCTAGTGGACACTCCCAAGGGGACAAACAAACCTAGCACCATACATGAAACATACACTAAGGTGTATACCAATGTAGGATATCTAACATAGATTTAAAATGAATGTAAAGAATAAATCAAGAATGATACTTATAAACATAAAAGGATAGGGAGACCTAGAATCTCACAAAATATCTACAAAATCATGAATACAAATTAGATCATCAACGAAATAAACTACTCCCTATGCATTGAACCCAATTTTACCATTGGATTCAATGCCCTTGGGTAAAACTAGAAATATTTAAGGAAGTGAGAAGGGTTATTCCCTCTCTCTCTCTCTACCTACTCTTAGAAAACTAGGAAAATAGAAAAAAAATCTTTCTTACTACCAACTTACTGAACCCTAGCAAACATGGGCTTCTTTATATAATAAGTAGGAAATGGGCCTTAAAAGGCCCAAAAACTAGAGAACCCCTAGCCGGAACGGCTGTAATGGTCGTGCAATAGCACACAATCCACCGATTGGATGGGTTTCCTACACTTCTAAGTAGTGTGGCTGTGTGAATCCCTGCGAACTGCCAGCTAGAAGGGTCTTCTAGATTTTTGAATGGCATGTCCCTTGTAGATCTATGTAGGCTACGATCTAGAACTGAGCTTCTCATCTTCTAATGGCACAACCGTGTAAAACATCGCAGGGTGCGGGTTGGTCTTCAAATATATTATCTTTAAGGCACACGAGTTGTACAAAAGAACAAAGCCCGCACCCTACTTAGCCACACGGTCATTTTTGCTGGCACACGAGAGATAATGTGCTAGAGGAAGCCATGGAGCAAGTGATTGAAAGGATGCATGCCTTTAAGATTGAAGGTTTTCGTAACCTCGTTCACAATAAAAAAAAGTAAGAGTTCAGGCAATAGGAGAGAAGAAGAAGGCATGAGATGAGGCAAGAACATTGATTAAGGGACTTACTGATTACTTGGCAGAAATGAAAGAGGAAAAAAATCCCAACTATAGGTGAAAGAATCCATGTAGATTGTACATACTAAAGGGAAAGAGAAATTCGATCACATAGTATGAACACTCTTCATGGATGGAGCTCCAAGCAAAAAAGGATGGAGATTCGGACCTCTACTCATCTGCCCAGAAGATGACCTGTACAAATATGCATTGCGCTTCAACTTCTTCTTCGCTAAAATTGAGGTAGGATATGAATCCTTCATCAATGGACTAGATTCATAGAAATGAGCATCTGAAACATCTATTCTTAGGCAACCATGTGGTTAAAGAAGGATAGGTGATCAAATACTTGAACAAAATGAGATAACTCCCCAAAAAATTAATCAATTAAATATCACTCATGTCCCAACATCAAACAACACCAAAGTAATTTCCATGGAAAGTTGGGGAATTTAGGATACTCTACTCTTCATCAACGAAAGAATACAATTTTTGAACATGTCCTAGTTGGAAGCAAAACAACAAGAACTGTGACTCGAGTCCTTGGGAAAGATCTCAGATTGATGGCACCAATTGTTCGGCACTCGGAGAACGAGGTCCTACCAATACGAATCTATGGAAACTACTGAAAGCAATTGCAGGAGCACATCCTAACCCAGTCTATGAAAAAATAGCACTTCGCAGAAGGAAACATATTAGTGATAACTCATCTTCAAATGTAACATCAATATACAAATAGGTAAACTCCTAGGATTGGTAAGTCTAATCAGCTAACAACCTACACAGGTCATTAAAAAAGATTGGGTACAATTATACGCAGAGGAAAATTCAAGACGAATCAAAGACAATCACTTAGATGGTGCAATATCACATTAATCGTAATATTTTTGATACACCATTAGCAAACCTAATTGGTACATCATTCCTAACATTTAAAGAGCTGAGTTACAAACTTTCTTGGTTGATCATGCTATAACGTGAATCTCTCCTACGACCATATTCCCTGGCTGGTCCCCAACCACCACCTCAAATCAAAATGATAGCTCATCATTATAGCCAACAAGGAAGGTGTGAAGAGAGTCGAGGCAGAAGGGCCAGCTTAAGGCCTCTACGTGATCAATAGTTGGAAAAGGGAGACCGATAGATTGTCACACCTTATCCACCGACAGATTATCTAGCTCTCGATGGTATTGGCCAAGCCATTCTCGAATTTGCAATAGAGTAGGAAGATTAATCACACCTATAAGGTTGTTCTTCTGCATAATCTTCCAGCAGCTATGACCGGCACCCTAGTTTATCGTTAAAAACCTTGAATGCAACCAAGTCACTGATAAATTTTTTATTATTTCTCCTTACTTACTCCTAACTACTAGAAAGCATCTATAAATACCAGATAACTTGAGAAAGTAGATATGAACACAATCCTCATTTCAAATGATACTCTGTTATTTGTGGCTTGAGAGGGCATATAAATACATGATAACTCGATATTTTGGGGTGAGTAACAAATTATATTCAGATAGGGGAAAACACTATCCCAGGCATTGGAGCCTTTACCCCGGATCCAATCAGAGACTTTGATTGCATGATTCAGAGAGGAGCAATGTTGTTTGACGTAGACCTATGATTATGACCATCATTAGAAGGAACCAACCATATCATAATCTTTATAAACAAAAACTTACAAAAAAATTTAAATAAAGTAGCATCCCACCTAAGCTTTTGGGATTGTAGTAGCTCTCTCTATTTTTTTTTGTCGAAAGTACATTTTTTTGGGATAGAAGAATGAGAAGAATAAGATACTTAAATTCAAGACAAAAAGTAATGGGTATTTATTGCATTCAATTAAAATTGAATGCATCTAATTGAAATTTAATTAGATTTTCATTCCCCATAATTTTTCCTCTCTCTACAAATATAACGAAGGAAATATTCTCTTTTATCCAAATCTCTATTTTAGGGAATGAGATGAAAAATTGGTGGGTAAAAATTATATAAAATACAAAATAATACCTATTATAGGGATAATGTTGAACCTGCTCTAAGTTTACAACTCACCCACATAAAAAGTGATGTGACAAGCAAGTTACAACTTACAAGAGATTGTTGATTACCATTGGAGATGCTCTAAATATAGAGGAAAGTGGCATATAAAATAAAATGGAATCATCATATAGGAATACTGTTGAACTTACTCTAATTTGTCAACTCACCCACTTAAAAAGTAATAATCCCTCTGTCCCAGATAAAATGGCTCATTTACATTTTTCAAGTTAAATTCTATAAATTTTGACCATAAATATCAATTAATTTATATATAAATATATCATGTGGTATATTGTTTTATTCATCTTAATATCTATTTTAAAATATAAATATTTTATGCAAAATTATTGTATGTAGATAGAGATATTGATGGTCAAATATAATCATTGAAAATCGCGAAAAAGTAAATCAGTCATTTTATCAGGGACGGAGGGAGTATGAAATATTAAGTTACTCCACATGTTCATCTAATTGTGGCACATCTCTTTTTGGCACAACCTTTAAAAGATGCCAATTGTATGGATCAAAATGAGGGGGGAAAGGAAAAAGGTAAAATGAGTTGCTAGAATTACCTTAAACGATACTACAATTGAAAAGTACAAAATAAAATGAGCACCTCAAAATAGAAAGTGTGTCATAAATAGCTTAACAGATGGTGTACAAGATGTTGATTACGATTAGAGTTGGCAATTGGGATGGGTCACCCACAGAAGGCATTGAACCGACCCTATATTAAGCACGCATGGCATGGGCACGTTTGAGTCCCGAGCACAACCCGGACCTGAATTAACGAGCTCGTGCCGGGCCTCGACAGTGAGTTGAGCGAACCCGCTAGCCTAAGCATGGTACAACCCATACGGCTCGAACCCGACCCGTACGGCCTATTCGAGAATAAACTATTGTAGTCTATAACGAGTTTAATAAAAATATGTTGTTGGAGGGAATTAAACCCATGAAATTCACGTCTTTATGCCAGTCTTAACTACAAACTCAATATTTCCTATTGGTAATATTTATTATTTTTTTGAAAAATTACATACAGGCAATCAAACAAAATATTAACATACTAATCTAGGACCTAACTAGGAGACACAACCATTGAATCTATTGAATCTCAGTGGCATGAAATTCCATCCATTTGAATAGCAAGGGACGCCCTCTTAAGAACACCCAAACGTTGCACTACCAAAGAATCGCTGCCATCAAAACCAAAACCACCACGATCTAACCATTATCGACCACCTACAGGTTGGGAAACCAAAATGGGACCATCGATACGGTTCCGTGACGCAGGCTAATCCCCATCAAGAAATTGCTCAAATATTCACAATACTAGACATGGGTGTGTTTTGAACCCTGGATCTCTCAGTTATAGAGAGTATGGATTACCACTAAACCTGGCCCAATTCACTATTATATTGGTAATTTATTTGAGTTTTAATCATATACTTATATTAGATTAGCTATATTTTATAAACTTACTTCCAAATAAAAATTTATTTGTTAAAGCATTCATTTGTATATTTTGTTCTTTAAATACGACAATATGTTGTGATAAAATGTAATGAATTATAAGTTTCAACTGTTATAAAAATTGTAAGTTAAAATTTTAAGATGTACATAAATAAATTTAATTAATTAAACAATGTAATTAATTCTGATATATTAATGAATGAATAAAATATCTTAAAATCTCTAACTGTTCAATTTATAACTTAGAATTTTCAATATATATTATTTTCATAAAAATTTCAACTTACAACATTTTTTGATTATTTGTAATATTTTATAATATCTTATAAACCTATTTTTATTTATATTTAATGTAAATGTAGTTAAACTTATACAAAGACTTGGGTAATACCGTCTCACCCAACCTTATGGGGAGACCAGGAATCGTTAACAAAATTAAATACTTTCAAGGATTTAAAGACAATAGTATATAAGATATATAATTTCGGAATTATCTAGTTTTCTTTTCAATTTCTATCACTCAGATTTCCAAAATCCAACACCACCAAAAAACCTCTCTCAAACAGCATCCGTAAAATCCGATTCCAAACGCCTGAATTCAGTTTAAAATCATGAATTTGTAGCCTACATTACGTCGTAGTTTCTAATTTGGTTTCATAGAGGTGAGATTTTCTTAATTCGTTGGATTTTGTTGTTATTTTGGGGGTTTATGTCGAGTGTCCTTTTGTTTTCGTTTGTGTGAATCAATCGGTGATTTTACTGCTTGTCTTGGGTATTAGATTGTTTGCCCATTGGTACGAACCTGCAGGTGATTTTCCTACTTAAGTCGATGATTGGGTGGTTTTCCCGTTAGCGCGAAGATACATGTGATTTTCCTTGTTAAGTCGTGGATTGGTGATTTTTTTGTGCAAAGTCTCATGTGGTGTTCCTACTAAAGTCGGGGATTGGGTGTTTTGCTCAAGAATTTTTTTGTAGTTGCATTTTGAGCATTATAATACAAATCAAACACTGAGTTTTTGCCTCCAAGAAGACTTTTTCTTATTTATGTAGTATAATTACGATAATGTCGCATTGTGGAATTGAATTGTGAAGCTGATGATTATATCATTTCTAATGTACAATACGTCCGGAGGGAGATCCTAGATTTATACAAGGTATTTTCTCAAGTTAGCTATATGTCAATTATTTGGGGCAGCTGTTCCATCCATTCTTGATAGCGAGAAGTTGTTGGGCTTGTAGGCCTCAATGATCTTGTGGGGTTCTTTCCATTTAGGGGAGTGTTTCCCCATTTTTTTTGTCTTGGCTAGCTTTGTTTTTCCCGAGTACCAGGTCTCGCACATGAAATAAAGTGGTTTTGACTCATTCATTGTAGGAATTGGCCATTTTCTTTAATCTGTCGGCGTCTTTCGAAGATATCTACATTGCCCCAAATATCTTCTGTATTGTTCTCCCTATCATAGCTAATAACTCTAAGTCTTAGAATTCCCACCTCTGTAGGAATAACAATTCTGTGGGTGTGGAATAGGATGAACGCGGTCTCTACTGCTGGTGTCCTAGGTGTGGTTTGGTATGCCCAAAGATTTATTGGCAGCTCTTATAACCATATAGTTTTCTTTCCTTCTAGTCTCTTTTGGATTCTCTAGAGTAGAGTTTGTTTCGTAACTTAAATTTGGCCATTAGTTCATGGGTATCTAACTAACATGAACTTTTGGATGACGCTCAGGTCTTTGTAGTAGCTGTTGAATTTTCACTAGAAAATTAGGTACCATTGTCTGATATGATTGTCTTAGGTATACGAAATCGGTAGATTATGTTCTGTCGAACGAAGGTGTTCATACTTCATTCATTGTTTTTTGTTTGCTGTTGTTTGATGACTTATTTGTTGTTGTCTATTTTATTATTTTTGTGTTGTGGTTTCAGTGTATCAAACGGTTTATAACGGATTAGTTAGCCTGTTAGTGTGTTTATTTAGGTTTTGTTGTGGTTTCAAAGATATTAAACAGTTTAGTTAGCATGTTTTTGTGTTTAGTTTTTTATTTGTTACGGCTCTATTGTGGTTGACTATACTATAGCTGTAGTTATTAATGTTGTTGAGTTTCTTTTAATTGTTGAGGATTTAGCTTGTTGTAGGAGCATAAATTTTTTCCTGTTTGCATTGCCTTTTTGAACCAGCAAGGGGATATGTAAGTAATTTCAGGAGAGCTGCTAATACTTTTTTTTTGGGAGTGGGAAAATTATGAATCAATTTTAATATCTGTAGCAGATTTGGACATGATTTGGTTTAAAAAAATGTTGGATCAGTTTAATTAAATTGTAGAATTTAAGTTACATAATCTGTTTATGTGATTAGTTTAGTTATATTGTTGGTTACTTAATTTTAATCTATTTATAATATGTTTTTGAATATGTATGTACATAGTCATATTTATCTGTTTACACTAGGTGTTTCACTTTTTAATTCATGTGTTTATGTGATTACTTTTTTAAATGTAGATGATGTTACGTGCTTAAGGAAATCCAGTCGATTTCAATCTAAATTGACTATTACGGATGGTATGTATATTGTTAGTTTGTAAGTTTTGTGTTTTAATAATTATGCTTTTTAGATAATTGGTTGTATAATTTTCATGTTACAAATCTCATCTTAAAAGGAAAAAAGAATCAGCTAAAACCTACTGCAACTGGTATTAAAATACTATGGAATTTTATTTCATATTTTTGTTGGTTATTACTTTATTTTTGCATCTATTTCTGATATTTTCCTCTCTTTCTATAGCTGATATTGTTAAAAGGTTGTGTAAGAGTGGTAGTAAATCTAGTGTGGATAAACCAAATAGAACTGTTGGATTTTCTGAGAATGGTTGAAATATTAATTATTTTTTAAACTTATACTGTTTATGTTTTACCATCGTTTATAAATATTTTATTTTTATTGTATGTGGAGGTGAAGTGAAGGGGGGTAATTATAAACTTGGTAACATTTTATTTTTTTGGTTTCTTTTTGTTTTTATTGATTGAGTTATGTTATTCATATTATTTGCTTGTAATATGTAGTTGTTGTTGAGCCTGTGGTTGTGGTTAGTGATCCTCCAGCTTCTACAAATTTGAAAGAATACGGTTAGATAAATGTTTTATTCTTTATTATCATTTTAGTGTATGTAGTTTACTTATTTATGCCTTTAGTTTATCTGTTTATTTTATTATCCTGAATAGTTGTCGCCGAATCTGAGACTCTAGTGAGTAATCCTTCAGCTTCAACAAATATAAAAGAATCAGGTTAGGTTAATGCTTTATGCTTTCTTTTCATTTTAGTGTATGTAGTTTAATTATTTATGCCTTTAGTTTATGTGTTTATTCTGTTATGTTGAATAGTTGTGGTTGAGTCCGTTACAAATATTTCATCAGTTTAAATATTGAAAAAGGTTCTGGTTAATATTATTTTATTCTCATATATAGTTTGTTAGTTCAGGTATTAATTTCATTAGTTGAATATTTTTTATCATGTAGTTGTGGATAATCCCGTGATCAATAGTCTTCCAGATTCAGCAAATATTGAACAAAGTGGTTAGTATTAGGACTTTTAACTTCTTCTTTTTTAACTTATAAGTTCCTATTTACTCATTTTTAATTCTGGTATTA
Source organism: Rubia balearica (assembly GCA_032355405.1). Classification (NCBI taxonomy): domain Eukaryota; kingdom Viridiplantae; phylum Streptophyta; class Magnoliopsida; order Gentianales; family Rubiaceae; genus Rubia; species Rubia balearica. Next base: position 5,258 of record JAULKJ010135966.1, on the reverse strand, counting down.
AACTCATTAGTTTTTGTATTTTCATCAGAGACTAAAAAGGATTTGCTATTGATGGTAGTTAGCAGCTTTTGAAAAAAATGTTGTTGTTAATGGTAATTTTAACATATTAGTTATTGTGCATACATAATTACTTTATGTTCATGTAGTATTAGTTTTTTTTTAAATAGTTGTGGGGTCTATTGTGGTTGCTGAGGATCCTATACCGGCTGAGATAAATGTTATCATTGAAAAATTGAGAAATGAAACTACTCCCAGTATTCATCTAATTTTCTACTTCTAATTTGTGTTTTTGATTTATTATTAAGATTTTTTTCCTATTTTGATTTTGTAGTTAAGGTTAAGAAGAATTATAAAAAAAATGTTGAGGTTAGGAAGAAGGTATCAGTTATTCGAACTACACTTATTCCTAAGAATTTTTCTGCTGAAGATGATGATTTTGTTGATGAGCCTTCTCCATTGGTGGCTGCAAACAATAAGGGCAAAGAGAAGGTCGTTACATCACCAAAAAAGGGAAGATAAAAAAGAGAGTAGTCAAAGGGTTGGTGTTGTAGATAAAGATAAGAAAGGAAAAAGGTTTCCGGTGTGAAGGATAATAATATGAAGCAAAACGTTTCTAAAATGAAGAGAAAGAAAGAGTCTGTGAAGAAGCCGCCTGTTAACAAATCGGCTGTGAAGAAGGCCCACTATGAAGAAACCTGCTAGGAATAAGGCAGCTGTGAAGAATCCCGCTAAGAAGAGGCCCACTGTGAAAAAGCCAGCTTAGAAAAAAATTAAGGATGTTGGAGATAGATGTGGGCCTTTGAAGAAATTTTCTATTGCAGGAAAGCGCAAGCAAGAAGTTGGAGATATTGTTGCTGGACATAGAGTTACAAAGCCTGTGGTGAAGAGAAATATTCCTGCTCATCGTTTAGAAGGGAATACTAATGATGGCACAGAAATGACAAGCCAGATTAAACAATTTGCTGAAGTTGAGCTTCTTGAAGGTTCTCGGTATGTTATATTACTTTAAATATTTATGATTGGACATTATGTGTTTAGACATCACTTTGAGTACTTCATTTTTTAATTTTTTGCATAATAACTTGAATTATTTAGAATTCTAATAGTTTAGCTATTTCGTCCTTTACTTTTGGTGTTTCGGTGTTTGGTTTCGATACATTTTAATTGTCTATGTGTTAGTTTAGTTTTTTTTTTTTGAAAAAATTAGCCATTCCAAGATGTTGGGAAAAAGACCCCATGGCGATTACAATGAGGGGAATTGACATCCAACCTAACTAGCCTCTAGCAATAACTAACATATTGCAAAGATATTTAAATTACATATCAACCAGACTTATTGTCTGTACTATTACAAATCAGAGATCCAATAAAAAACGGTAACATCACCCTCGGGGATATTAACTTGCTTCCTGCGAAAAGCATGACCACTTGGCAAAGAGGAGCGTATCACACATCAATATCACTACGCCAAATATGGATCTTCTACAACTTTAACACCATTTGATCCAACCATGATCTATGTTGTCCAAACTGTAAACATCTTGAAAAACACAAATCTGACAAACCCATATTTATGAAACCCCAAAAATAAAATCACAAACAAAATCGCTAACACGCGATCTGTACAAGCAGATCGAGAACAATACATCAACATGAATGATTAAATTGATTTATCATCATGATTACAACGATCAGGTCGGAGAACAAAACTAATCTGTGGAGAAAAATCTCACACTTATTCAATAACAAAAACATGAATTAAAATAAATCGTTATTCCGCATCTCCCCTAATGAGAAGATGAGGAAAAAACTTGAATGAGAAGGGCTGTGGCTCGGAGAGGGCTGTGGCAGAGGCTTTATATTTTTAGTTTCACTGTTTAATAACTTTTTTGTAGAGTTTCAGTATGAATAGTTCATGAACTTTTTCATTTTACTTATGTGTTTAACTGTTTAATTTTATTATACAATAAGTTACTCTATTTAATTTAATTATGATTTGGTTGTGAATTAAATAAACTTTTTGTTTTTAATTTCAGTATGTTCGCCTTTTGTATTTAATTTGTTAGTTTGGGTATTTATGTGCATAGTTTGTGACCTGCACCTTAATGCATGTGTTAAACAATGCATTTGACACATTTTTTATTATGTTTTGTTTGGTTGATTTCTAGTTTTAATTACGTTTACATTACAAAGGGTTTAGATGACCGTTTTTGGTTTTCTTATCAAAATCCCAACTTTTGTAGACTTAAATAGACCTAATGGACACCTTGTCCTCACGATCACCTAGATCTTCTTTTGTGAGATTAATAGTAGGTTATTCGTGAGCACTTCGGTGTAGTTCGTAGAAGGCCATCTGCAAGGGTGGTAGTAGATATTTGAAGGCTATTCGCAAGGATAGTAGTAGATGAAGGTCATTCGCAAGGATGGTAGTAGACAGAAAACCATGTATCAAAATGTGGTATTAGATGGAATCAAGCAAGAAACTGAATAGAGTCGAAGTTTAACATTCTCAAGATTCGACATAGCGGCACTAACTGGCACGATGGCACCAACCGGCACGACGACACCATCCGGAAAGTATGCAACTGACACAGTAGTGTCGGAGGCCTCCAACATGGCCGTGGCACGACCCCTTGGCATGAGCCGTTTGGTACAACATGGCTCGTGCCGCTCCAAGCCTTTGAGAGGCTAAGTATGGACACAGACCATGCCCTTTTGACACGGCCAACGTCATTTCATTTTCTAATATTTAAAGAACATCCCATGGGTTGCGAAGATCAACACGTCTGTGTCATCGTTTTACTCAGAAAATGGCTCATCATCCAACGGCCCGCAAGAATTTACATGGCCCACACAATTCAACTGATCAAGAAGTGCTTTTAGCTGACCGCTCGAACCAAACGATGTGGGCGCAAGTTTCAGAAGGTAAAAATGGAGTCCCAGCCAACAGTTTGCGTCTGCTGGCACAGCCCTTGCCAAACACAGCCGTGTTAGGCAGAACAACTCGTGTCAGCACCAGCACGCATAACCGTGCTAGGCAACACGGGTCGTGCTGGCCCCCAGCTAACACAACAGTGTTAGGAATCATGGCCCGTGTCAGCACTAGTCGACAAGAACGTGCAAAGTAGTACGGCCCGTGCTTATTTTGGTTGCTTGGGTTTTTAGCCTCATTTTGGGCCATTTTCAAGGCCCAATTTCCTACTACTATAAATATGAGCCTTTAGTCTTCTAGGGTTGAAACAAGTAGGCATAATGTAGATTTTATTTTCATGGTATGTTGGAAGAAAGTTGAGAGTTTTTTTTTCCTCTCTCTCTATAGCTCTTCTTCTCTTTTCCTTCTTTTTTATTTTCCTTTCTTTCTCCTAGTTTCCTAGATCCATGGCATTTAACTCAATATTATCCACGGATCTATTTGTTAGGGAGTAGTAATTTAACTTGGGGTTTATTACACTGGTATTCATGATTTGGTACTTGTTTTGTGAGATTCTATAGATACACCTTTCCTATTTTGTTTATGAACATTATGTTGGCCTGTTGTTTACATTCTTGTTAATTGCATGATTTTCACGCTATGTTTGGCACACACCGTAGTCTACTTTTATGAATAATGGTGTACCTGGGGTTTACTACCTTCTTCTCTGCAAGGTGATAGTACATGACGTCCCCTTTGTCGTGTACTCCAAAGGATGTCCGGCAGGGATCAAAATTTGTACAGTTGTATTGTATATCATTCTTTCCTCGAGATTGAGGACATCAATCTTGATCCGCCTTGGTTGGATGAGCATGTTCCCCCACTTTAATTTTGAAGTACTTCTACACCATTCAGTTGGGGTCAAGCGCCCCGATTGGGCATCCTCGGCCACCAGTGGAGGCTAATTGTCTCGGCAATACAGCCGTAGAGGATCAAACTCTAGGTGATACTCCGCACCGACTATGCACTCAATCACTTGATTTATGATCTTGGGAGTTCATCGCCGTACCTCTCAAAGTTACTATTTTTAAGTCCTAAAGTGCTCTTTAACTACAACTACGTAGATAATGGTCAATCGGGGTCGTACATGAAGAAGAGGGATTTTTCTAAGGGTTTTCACATATAAAGGTGAATACTACTTTAGATATAGAGATATGCATATATATATAAAAGCATGTAAAGAGGGAGGGTTTTGGTTGGTTTTCTAAGTTACGAATTTAAAGACAAATTAACTAGTAAGAAATGTAAATATAGTAAATATGCAAAAAACTACTAAGAGGAGATTAAACACAAGTTACGAGACCTTGGACGTGGTTGATTTCCACTTCGAAGCCTCTTATCTATCCTTAAACATACAACCTATTCAATACTTATAATACTTGTTGTGAAGATAAATCTTCTACCCTTCTTTGATATTAGTTTACAAGAGTGAATTCGATATATCTTGCTAAACATCACTAATGACCCCTTTAGTCGTTCAATGCCTAAAAGTATCCCATTAATGGCATTGAGTACGAAGAATTAACAAATTTGGTAACACTTATAAACACTACACCGTATCTAAGCATTGAACCAATTCATGCATTTATACAAAATTAGTCAAGAACGTTCAACGTTACTGGACTTCTCCCATTTTCTACACAAAACAAACATGACAAAGAGTTCAGCACTATTACATTCATCTACCATTTATCAAATCATCAACCATATTAGAAGCTCTAATTCATGCTCTTGGATTCTATATCAAAAGAAAGGAAAATTAGCTACTTTTCCCCAACCCTAACAAATAATCATACAAGCAATTCATATACTCAAACTTCTAACACAATCAATGCTTTCAATAACTAACATTCAAGAACAATGAATGTAAAATAGCAAAGCATTAAATAGCTCATATATAATTCTCAAGACATGGGCTTAGAAGTCTTAATCAATTGCTCTCAATACTAAGTTTAGCTACTAGAGTTCATACTAAAAACTAATAGCAATTCAAACATAAATTCAAGCTGAAACAAAGATGAAAATGGTGGAAAACTAGTTTTGTATGGTTGCAGAATCGGGGAGAAGAACTTTTGTGAAGGAGGGAGAGGATAAGATGGTATTAATAGTACAAAAAAGCAAAAAGTGGATCTGGGAGTGACCTGTCGCGACTCGTGACAGACATAGTAAGCTGTTTTTTCAACATTTTCTTCTTTTTGTCTAAGTGTAGCCATCTCCTCTTCATGTCTTCATTTTTGTCATTTTCTTCATTTTCTTCAAAAGTAGTCTTCAAATCTTTGAATTATTA
>JAULKJ010135857.1:0-14973 GCA_032355405.1 Rubia balearica | reverse complement strand
ATTCCGATCACTCAAAATAACTGAATTAATTATCTCCGTAATTAATCCTCCAACTATATATGAAAAATACACATTGAATGAAGGACACTATTCCAACACTAGCAACTTAGAAATCCTCAAATCCTTTATATAACCATACAATTTATTGGTATTAGCCCTTGAATCTTCCCTGATAGTGTTAACTGCTGCCTATTCCCCATCCTCCCTCTGCCAAAGACTGTCACATTCCACCTCTGCTATGATTATGCCTTCCACCTCACTGTGATTAGAACTAGAAGAAATTTGATGAAACTATCTACATTTATAGACATATTTGTCACCACACTTAAAGCATAGTTGGTTCTCTCTTCTAAACTTCAACTCCTGAGGGCTGATTCTCTTAAAACCTTCACTCACTTGTTTCTTTTCCACAGGTATAGGTCTACAATAACTCTTCTCTTTATCATTTATCTCTACAGTAGGATATATTCCACTCTTAACCACTCCTCTGGACTTATTATGAATCATTTCCCAGTTAATTTCCTGCAAAAGTGCCACTTCCACTGCCTCTTGGAAAGTGTTTGGTTTAAACAATTTTACCATAGGCTTCAACTTTTCTTTCAAGCCACTCAAGAAGCTTGAAAAAAAATTAATGTTCAGGTAGGTAAGGATTATTACTCAGTAATACTGATTTCAAATCTTCAAACACTTCTTGATATTCTCTAACTGAATTCTTTTGATAGAGTTTGTTAAACTCTTCAATTTCATCTCTAATACCAGCTTCTGAAAACCTTTTAAGTATAGCTTGACAGAATTCTCTCTAATTAGTAAGAATACCAATTCTCTTCTCAAATTGAAACCATAGTTACCCCTTCCCTCCAAATAAACCTCCACTGCCTCAATTCTATCTTCCACTGGCACTTGAAAGAAGTTAAAAAAACATTTCACAACGCCTAATCCAGTCATTAGGTTTGTTACCAGAAAATGAAATCAGTTCTATCTTACACTGCAAATTGCCATAGTTTATACCCACAACCATTCTATAATTTTCAGTTTGTAGATCATCATAAGCCCTGATCCTAGGGCCATTTGTCATTGGAACATAAGCCTTATGCTTATTCTCAGAAGAGAGTTCAAATGATACCTCAATTGGAGATATGAGCAATGGAGTAGATGTTGTAGCATGATTTCTTGGAGTTCCTCTAGGATTGTCACCATGATTAGCAGTTACCGGAGAATTTATGGAAGTTTCGGCTCGATCATGTGTTGTTGCAGATTCCTTCCCTTATGAAGCTTTCATGCCTTTTAGAATCCATTAGATTTGTTGACTGTTATCAGCAGTCTGCTTGATAAACTCCATATTCTGCTTTGCAAATTCCACTTTAACATTCTGCAATGATGAATCAACATAATTTCAGAGATCGACACTTTGTTCCCTGAGCTCCTGAAACATTTCTGAAACTTTAATTTCAATAGCCTTGACATGAGTGTCTAAGGTCTTCATCCTAGTGTCTTCTGCCATCACAGCTAAGTATCAAGGGCTATGATACCAAATGTAAGGATCTTAAAATATCTGTAGGTTTCATTTAGTAAAATTCAGCTCAAAGATGAGCTTCAAAACACAAAACACAAGTTTACAGAGATAAGAAGAAAGCTGGGAAAGAGGAAGGTTTATGAAGTGATTAGTTCCTAACTAATACCTCTCTCTCTCTCTATTCTATGCTTTATACATAAAATTAACAAGCTAAAGTAGTTAGATGTTAGTTACAACTATTTCAGCTCAATTCCTAAAGCATGAACTGAGTTTCCCGCTCAAAAGTTAATCAGCATCGGTTAACTGGTTGTTGCTTCGGTTTTATGCCTCATTCCCTTAATAACCTTGGGCCAAATATTGATATCATGACATCTTCCTTCATTTCTTAGTACATTCAGCCCATTTATTTCTTTTGGTAAAGTGAATAAATAACCCAATTAAATTTTGAAAGTGCATTTATAACCTTGTAAAATATGAATGTGCGAAAATACTTTGAGTTTTTGTAAATTGTGCAATTATACCAGTTTTACTCCATTCTGACGTTGATTCAATGAGATCAGGTGTTGACCGACCTACAAACACATAAATGCTCCTAGGCTAAGAATTGAAAATTTAATGGCCATTTTATCCTTAGACTTATTCTCCTTCAAACACACCCCATCGTTGTTTCACCGTCAAACATCCATCGTTGCTCCATCTCACCTCCACCAAACCTCCACAACTCTACCCCAGGCCAAAACCTCACCGCCGCTCCTCCGTTGGACCTCCGTCGCTCCGTACCTGAGCCAAAACCACCGCCACTCTATCGTTCAATCTCCACCGCTCCTCTTCCGGACCTTTGCTGCTCTGCCTCGGCCCAGAACCACCGCCTCTCTTCTGTCGAACCTCAGTAGATCCACCTCCGGCCCAAAACCACCACTGTTGTGCCCCCCGCCAAAAACCACATCCACCTTGAACCACCGTCCTTCCTAAAACTCTAGCTCCGGCACTCAGCCCCTCAGCGCTGGAAACCCTAGCCCCACGCTGCCAAGCCTCTCACCACCGGAAACCATAACTGCTCTGCCCCTACCACCGGAAACCATAGCTGCTCTGCCCCTGCCACTTAGTCTCCCACCGTCAAAACCCTAAGCGCTCAACCCCCCAACCACCACCGCTCAACTCCACCACCTTCAGAAACACTAGTCCCCCACCGTCAGTAACATAAACGTTCAGCCTCCACCGCTCAGCCCACCACTGGTACAATAGATCATGACCACCACCGATTAAACACACCACCACGACGTCAGAACTCTAACCCCCTTTTCCGCTTCGTTTGCACCGCCGCACACTCACCGTTCGCCCCACCCTCGCCTTTGAATTAGCGGGTTTTCATGGAGGCCACCGCTGGAATCAGGCAAAGGTGACGAGAGGATATGGAGATGAGGATGAGGGATTAGGAGGAAGAGATAGGGATGGGAGATTAGGCAGAGGAGAGTGAGGCAGAAAGAGAAGATGAGAGGTTATTACTGTCTTTTCATATATTTTTATTTTTAAAAATTTTTAATTCGGGGGGTATTATGATTATTTCATCCATTTTCACCTAGTTTCGTAGTTAATATTTCGGTCAACTAAGCACAGGGTTAGATTTGCACTTTCAGATTTTACAAGGTTATATCTGCACTTTCGAAAAAACATAGGGTTAAAAACATACTTTTCCCTATTTCTTTTAATTCAGTAATTTAAGAAAGCAGTGTTGTTTTCCGTCGTCTTCTTCCTCTCAAAAACACAAATCTGAAGATTTGAAACTTCAGAATTTTAAAGGAGGGGTGAACGTGGTCGTTACACTCTCCGTCCAAAGCCTATAAACTGAAAAATACCCTGTCCCACAGAACTTAGGGGAGGGATGCCCACTCACTCGCCCTCTATGAGATGATAGCTGAGAAGATGACGATGTTCAAGACTCTGCAAGTGTACTGCATCATCGAAAGTTGCCTCCAAGCTGGAAGAAATTTAAGAGTTATCTGAAATACAAGCAAAAGGTGATGAGCATGAGAGATCTGATCCAAAAGCTTCATGTTGAGGAGGATAATCGTGGGCTGAGAGGAAGCTTGCTTGATCCACGCATGTGGAAAAAAGCAAACTTGGTGGAGGTTAGTAGTGGCTCCAAGTCCAAGAAGTGGAAGAACAAGAAGGGACACCAAGGAGGAGTTTCGAAGAAGTCAAAATTCATTGGCAAGTGCTATAATTGCAATGTTGTCGGCCAAAAGTCAAGTAAGTGCAAGAAGCCGAAGAATGCCAAGAATGTAGCCCACATGGTTGACAGTCTTAATCACGATGTGAACAGCATTGATATGTGCGCTGTGATTTCTAAATTCAACATGGTGGGGGCCAATCCGAAGGAATAGTGAATTGACACTGGTGCTACTAGGCACATATGCTTTGTCAAAGAAGCATTCTCCAACTTCAAGGTGAATGAAGATAGTGAAACTCTCTACATGGGCAACTCTGCAACTTCTAAGGTGAATGGTCGTGGCACCGTGGTGCTGAAAATGACATCTGGAAAGGAGCTGACTCTGAAGAATGTCATGTACGTGCCTGACATTCACAAGAACCTTGCGTCCGGTTCTCTACTGATTAAGCATAGTTTTAAGCTAGTATTTGAGTCTGATAAGATAGTTTTGTCTAAACAGGGCATGTTTGTAGGCAAAGGTTATGATCTAGATGGTATGTTCAAGTTGAACACCATGGTTGTACCCCCTAAGAATGAAGTAAACGGTTCTTCTTATGCTTACTTGATTGAGTCTTCCATTTTGCGACATGGTAGACTAGGACACGTTAATTATGATTCAATGAGAAAACTAATTAACATGGATAACATTCCAAACATGAAAATTGATCCTAATCATAAGTGGGAAACTTGTGTTGAGGCGAAATTGACTAGAACATCATTCAAGCAAGTTCAGCAAAATACAAAACTGCTGGAACTGATACATAGCGACATTTGCGAGCTTAAGTTTATTCAAACAAGATGTGCAAACAAGTACTTTATTACTTTCGTGGATGATAGTACGAAATACTGTTATGTGTATTTGCTGAAAAGCAAAGATGAGGAATTGAAAAGTTTGTCCTCTTTAAAACGGAAGTTGAGAATCAACTTGATAAGAAGATCAAGGTGATTAGGAGTAACCGTGGAGGTGAATATATTGAACCTTTTGGGGACTATTGTTCACAACATGGGATTATTCATAAAGTCACTGCCCCCTTACTCACCACAGTCGAATGGTGCAGCCGAACATAAAAATCGCACTCTTAAGGAGATGATGAACGCGATGTTCATAAGTTCGGGCCTTCCACAAAACATGTGGGGGGGAAGCTATTTTGACGGCCAGCTATCTTTTAAATAAGATTCCCCAAAAGAATAAGAACATAACTCCTTATGAGTTATGGAAAGGAACAAAGTCTAGCTTTAAGTACTTGCGAATGTAGGGGTGCCTGGCAAAGGTACTGATTCCGTCCCCCGAGAAATTAATGATAGGACCTAAAACGATTGACTGCATCTTTATTGGCTATGCACACAAAAGTAGCGCTAATCGCTTTCTTGTGCACAAATCTCATCACCCTAAGATTCACAATAATAAAATCTTAGAATCAAGAAATGCGTATTTCTTTGAAGATGTGTTCCCTACCAAGGATATGGCAGAATCGTCGAAAAAAAACTTATGAGTCTATGAACGAGGGTGCTGGAATTCTTAAAGATCTAGAGGATTAAGAGGAATAACCTAGACAAAGCAAACAAATTAGGATTGAAAAGTCATTTGGTCCTGATTATCTCACTTACATGCTTGAAAGTGAGCCACGGAGCTACAAACAAGCAGTAAGTTTGTCTGAGGGTCCAATGTGGAAAGAAGCGATTAAAAGAGAAATCAATTCAATTCTACAAAACCATACTTGGGAGCTAGTGGATTTACCTCCTGGAAGTAAACTATTAGGCTACAAGTGGATCTTCAAAAGGAAGATGAGAACCGATGGTTCGATTGACAAGTACAAGGTGAGACTTGTGATCAAAGGTTATAGAAAAAAGAAAGGTATAGATTACTTTGATATGTATTCTCCTGTGATAAGAATAAGCTCCATTAGGATGATTATATCTATCGCTGCATTGCGCAAGCTTGAGATTTATCAGATGGATGTGAAAAATGCCTTCTTGAATAGAGATTTAGAGGAAGAAATCTACATGAAGCAACCTGAGGGTTTTGAAGCTCCCGGTCAAGAAAAGAAGGTCTGTAAGTCGGTGAAATGATTGTATGGACTAAAACAAGCACCATGAGAAGTTTGACCATTCCATGTTAGCCAATGGTTTCAAGATCAATGAGTGTGATAAGTGTGTCTACGCGAAAGACACTGAACATGGATATATAATCCTATATCTATATGTAGATGACTTGCTCATTGTTGGTAGTAACGATAAGATTATCAAATCTACCAAGGACATGTTGAATTCTCATTTTGACATGAAAGATATAGGATTGGCGGATGTGATTTTGGGAATAAAGATCATCCGGAGCTCTGAAGGTATTACCTTAACCCAATCACATTATGTGGATAAAATCTTAGAGAAATTCAACAGGAATGACTCTGAGGTAGTGAAAACTCTGATAGACCCCAATATGCATCTTCGAAAGAATAAATTGGAGGTGGTTAATTAATTGGAGTATTCAAGAGTCATTGGGATTCTGATGTACTTGATGAGTTGTACTAGACACGACATTGCTTACACTGTAAGTAGATTGAGTAGATACGTGAGTAATCCAGGAATGGAGCACTGGAAGGCTATAACTAGATTGTTGAGATATCTACGTTTTACTCGTGATTATGGTCTACAATATACAAGTTATCCAGCGGTAATAGAAGGTTACAGCGATGCAAATTGGATACACGATATACATGACTTGAAATCCACAAGTGGGTAGGTATTTACACTAGGTGGAGGAACAGTCTCGTGGAAGTCTTTGAAAAAAACAATTATCTCGAGATCTACTGTGGAATCTAAGTTTGTTACCTTGGATAAGGTAGGAGAGGAGACAGAATGGCTTCGTCAGTTTGTGGAGGATATTCTTGGATGGCCAAAGCCTACGCCTGCAATACGTATACATTGTGATAATCAATCTTCATTAGCAAGGCTCAAAACTTATTGTATAATGGGAAGTCTCGTCATATTTGATGAAGACATAGCTCCATTAGACAACTTCTCTCAACTAGCGTGATCACAATTAACTATGTTAGGTCGAAAGACAACATAACTGATCCCTTGACAAAAAGGATTATCTCGACAGATAGTTGAAACATCATTAAGAGGGATGGGACTAAGTCCAATAAAGGATGGGTTACGTTGTGGAGACCCAGCTTAGTTGACTTGAGATCCCAAGATCTAGGTTCAAAGGGACAACCAAACTTATAAGACCTATTAAGGTCACTGTAGGGGTTTATACCTATTGTCTCATTCCTACGATGTAGAAACAATGTATGTGTGGAGGTTAAGAATTAAACGCTTTTAATGATTTACGTCCTTAAGTATATAGTACTTGAGTGGAGTGTATGGGTTGGATAACCTAATCCTACGCAAAGAATCATCTATGTAAGGAGAACTGTGGCCTCTTCAAAAGGGAATTGTTAGGACGTAATTCTTTAGAAACCTTACAGAACCAGGCATGTGTCATAGCCTGATTAATGGACACAACCGGGAAAAGTGCTAGTGCTAGGAAAGATGTCTATGGGAAGTGTATTTTCATTCACAGAAGCGGCAGGGGAAGTTCAAGGACATCGCGTCTACTTCTTAACCAGTGGGCTAAGTGTACTCTCTCAAGGGAAAGTTCAAAGGGTAAAACCTACTTATCCTATACAGCAACTATGTTGTCAATACGAATTTATCACCAAGTCAAACTTAAGTTTCTGACGTGATTGGTCTGATTCCTACATCAATGCTATTCATGTGGGGGATTGTTGGAAAATATGGTATAATAAAAGTTGACTTCGTCAATTTTGGGCTTGGTTTTAAGCAGTACTCGAAATGAATTAAGTTCGGTGGATGACATTTTTGGATTTTACGTTGCGAACACTATAAAATTGGCTACTCGAACACTCAAAATGGATCAAGAGTGAATGAGATATTGATGTCTAAAGATTCACTTTTGGAAGAAGAAAATGAAATGCCTTGAAACTCCTTGTCCCACATAGGAAAAAGAGAGAGCTTGTGACTACTATATAAGTTGGGAATCTTTCTTCCTAGTTCAAGTATCTTTACAAGTTTATGCTCCAACCTCTATGCGCAGGGAGGGGGAGTGCAAATCCAACCGAATTGGGCTTGGGTTCAGAACTGGCTTGTGTGCGTACACGAATGCTGCAGCGGGCCCGCGAGGCCCTTTTGCACCCGACAAGTATTTTCTCCTCTTATTTTGGACGACCAAACACATAAACTGTTCTAAAAGACCCAAACCGTGGTACAGTTTACCAGTTTTAGTTGTGCTGAAGTTCTTTCCGGATAGAATTTCATTTCCAGCTATCATTCTGATGTATATACAATTTTGAGATTATTCCGAATCAATCAGAATAATTAGAGATAATGACGTTATCTCTGATTGAAAACAATCAGATAAACACGTTTATGAGATTAGGGTTAGGTTTTCACCTCTACAAATAGGGCGTCCAGGACCCCAGAAAAACTGCACCACTCAAGTACTTCTTCTCTGTCTCTTGAATTCTTCTTATCTTTTCTGTCCCAATTTCATATTGTCCCTCCGTCGGACCGGTGATCGTCCTTGCGAGCCTAGCGTGAATCCGAGGTAACTCTTACGTGTTTAAGGTGTTGCCTTCGGTGATTTTATCCTGGGGAACGATGCCCATATGGGGGCTAATTCGTTTCAAGGGCAGCGAACGTTGTTCGTGACTCAACCTTTATGTGATTGCATGCAATCGTGTTACTGCTTTATGTAAATCGCATGATTTTATGCTTTCAATTATTTCGCATTCATTGTTGCATGATACTGTAATGCATGATAAATTAATTGAGGTATTCTTTTTATGCATACTTGTGGCAATTCTTATTTTCGAGAATTAATTGCTTTATTTCCAATATAACTTGCAACGGAGGTTTTCCAGATGATTTTATCTTGCTGGCCAGAGAATGAAGACTTAGGAATCCTGATACGAATTATCCTATGTGCTACACCATCAAGAAAATTAGCCTGCACCAAAGGAATCCTCTAGTTTCTATCCTGATCAAGAAGGTGTGAAACCTTTAAATTTGAATGTTGAGCCCAGGAATGACCTCTATTAAGAGGATTCTGAGTTCCAGGGATCCATTCATCCGAAACTTTGATGTTTTGATCATCAACAATTTTCCAAGACATGTTGCTTTTAATAATCTGTGCACCCCAACAAACTGATCTTCATCCCCAAGAGGAGTTCAGTTTCGATTTAACCGAATAAAGGTCAGCACATCATACTTGGCCAATAGAGTCTTAGCAAACAAGGATGTAGGGTTGGACAAAATTTTCCAAGCATGTTTTGCTAGAAGGGATTGGTTCAGCAAAACATTTTGTTTTATTCCCATACCTCTTTTGTGTTTAGAAGAGCATAAGGATCTCTAATCCTTCCAGTGAATTCCCTAATCATGTATATTTCATTTCCATATAAAGCCTCTCACTATTGAATATAGCTCATCACAAGTATATTTTGGAAGCTTATAAATAGACATGGAATGTACAGATACAAATTGAAGAACAAATTTTGCTAGCGTGATCCTTCCATTTATTGAAAAGCCCCTAGCTCTCCATTTTCCCATTTTTTTCCTGACCTTATCTGTCAAATTTGCAAACATTTAATGATTTGTCCTTGGAGGCAGAATATTAATACCAAGATACTTACTTGGTAGACCCTGGTTATGATTGAGTGCATAATTCGCCTAGTTTTGCCAAGATAAGGAAGTAATGGGACTAAAAGAGAAAGGATTTTTCGAAACTCACTCTTTGTCCTGAATAACTGGCATAAGAATAAATTGTCCTGGCTAGATGTTTGATGTTATCCTTATTATTTTCCAAGAATATAATACAGTCATCTGAATACATTAATTCAAAATTTTGGACACCTTTGAGGAAATTGCAATGCCAATTCTTTGATTTTGGGGCATAGAAGAGTCCAAGGCTGAGACAGAATAAATAGGTAGGGAGACAGTGGACATCCCTGTCTAATGCCCTTATTAGGGGAAGAAATGTTGTGATATTGAACCATTGACTGAGATATGAAAAGAGACAAAAGATATACACAGAGAGATCATATGTCACCAGCTATCTGGGAAATCCATCTTTATCAGCACATTATTCAGAAAGGTCCAAGATATTCTCTCATAAGCTTTGCTCATATCAAGCTTAATGGCAGAGAAAAAATTCTTTCCTTAAGTGGATAATCTCATGAGCAAGCAACGCACTTTCTCCAATATATATCCTAGGAACTAAATCATGTTGATTTTCAAAATAAAATAATGTATGACCTTCTTTATTCTAACCTGTAGGAGTAATGCCAAAATTTTGTAACTCTCATTGCAAAGGCTAATAGGTCTGTAATCTTTAGTATAGGCTGGATTTTTAACTTCCGGAATTAGAACAATTAATGTCCTATTCCAATCCTTGCTCATCAATTGTCGAAATCCTGAATGCATCTTAAAAGAGGTTGCTTAACAAAATTCCAGCGTTGCTTATAAAAACCTGGGGAAATCCATCTAACCCTTGAGTAGACCATGATTTCATTTCTTTAACAGCGTTCCATACCTCTTGTTCTGTAAATGGTTTTTTTAACCATTGTTTTTGCTCTTCTAATAACCTGCATGGTATGAAATCCAACATTTGTTGCTTAGAAAAATGAAACTCATGCATGGCGCATATTCATAGATGTTCCTTGAATGAGCTAATAGCTCTTGATGAATCTGATCATGATTAGAAATCTAGTGGCCTTCTTTCTGATTTGAGCTCTATGATATTTTTTTAAAATGATTTTCTTGTGCGCCATTTGTGGTAGTAGGCAAAATTAGCCTTACTATGCTTGTCCCAATTTAGCCTAGCTCTTTGCCTCCAATAGTCCTCTTGAAACTGATGAAGCTTGACCAACTCTTGTCTAAGCTAAAATTCGTTTCCCTATCCTGTGTTAGCTTCTCCATTCATCAATAAATTCTGCCAGTCACTCTCCAAAGTGCGGGTTCTACTATCAATATTCCCTTAGGATTACTTTTGCCAATTTTGAAGATGATTCATGGTGATATGAAGGTCCTTAGATAATATTACCGCAGTATCCCAGATCGAATATTAAGAGGAATTTTGTATGAAATCCTTCCAAATCTTCTAAATAATAGAAGTAACAGCTGGATCCCTATGCCAAAAGGATTCATTCCTCTTTTAGGAACTTTTTTATTTTCACCATCAAAATGATGATCATGGGACCATGATTCGAGACTGACAAAGGGAGATTTTAACCAACACTTGAGGATACCGGATTAAGAACTGAGTCGAGCCAAAACTTCAGTCAAGTCTCTCCCAAATCTGATCTGGGTATTTCTTCCCATTTGACCAAGTATACCAAGCACCAGTATTTTGTATTTCCTTCAGATTTAGCTTTTGGAGTACAGTAAGAAGAAGTGCCGAATCCTCTGGTTTATGTTGATTACCTCCTGATTTGTCCAAGCTTGACAAAATTTGGTTCCTATCCCCAACACAAATCAGTGGAAGCATAGATAACTCATGTTCCTTAGATAACAAAGATTCCCATACTAGAGCTCTATGTTTTTTGACCGGACTTCCATACACAAAAAACAGCCATGAAGAGCGATGCTGATGATCTTTAAACTTAGAAAATATTACATTTTTTTGGAGAAATCAACTATCTCCAGACTGATACTATCAATCCAAAATAAGGCTAAGTCTCCAGCTATCGGATCTACAAAGATACTATTACATAGATAGGTAGAAGAAGACCAAAACTCTAGAGAAGCCATATCCGTTTTAGTTTCCATAAGAAAACAGACATGAGGTTGATAATTCCTGATCAGCTGGTTTAGTTAATTCTTCACAAGGGGACGACTAAACCCCCTGCAGTTCCAAGAAAGGATCCCCATAGAGACTTGGGTGGTTGATTTGGGACAACCACATGAAACCCTCAGAAATGTCTGCCAACAGAGTTCTGAAGGATTGAAACTAATCCTTGCATGGAGAAAGAAAAACTTTGTCATCAATGACGATTATTTCTTTGGAGAAATCCAAACTAGCTTTCATCTTTTTCCTGAATTTTCTTCAAGGGCTGTTATATCCACTCTGGGATGCTTGAACTTCTCCCATCCACCTTTATTTGGAGTGAAGTTGGACACATTAAAAGGCTTCTTAGCATGAGTTAAAGGTTCCTTAATCAGAAGTCTCAGTTTCTTAGTCAAGATTGAACCAACCTTTAGCTGAGTAGAATGAAGCTTTCGCTTTCCCCAAAATTCAGCCATCTTCTTCTTTTTGGAGCCACTACACTTGCTTTCATCGTTTCCACTTCTGCTCCTTTTAGCTGACCGGGAAATATAGAGTGGTGTCACAGAGATTGACTCAGTGCTAGGAAATTCCATCTCATGAGTGTCTTGGATGACAATCTGCCTGCATGCCTTTATCACCTACTTCTTGTTTCATAACTTCAGCTTCACCTTTAGAGATTAATTTTTCCAACAATCGGATGGATATTGACTGAGATAGCATCCGTCATTACTGCTTCCTGAGCCTGAGAAATTGGTGTTAGATCTATCACGTGGAGGGTATTCAGATCCGAGATGATCAACTCTAGATCCCACCCCTCCCGTGCGCTAGCAGCAGCACCATTATCAAAAGAATTGACTAGATTTTAATCAGAGAATATCACCTGATTAAGTGGTTCCAAAGGGAGGTCGACAAGAATCATGGACATATTTTCAACCTTAGAAAAGAATGAAGGTTGAGAGAGCAAAGTTCCTTGTGAGACCAAGTTGGACACATATTGAGCATTGTTTTACCTGGAAAGGAACCTCCCAGTATTCTACTTGGACCGTGAATAACATTCATCTGGGTAGAAGTGTTTGAGTAAAAACCGTCTTCGTAACCACCCTGAACCTGACACCTAATATGTAATTGATGACTGGAAAATCAACATCCACAATTGTAATTTGGTATGAATAGGGATAATCCCTTGTGTTCTCCATTCCTCCATATTAATAGTAAATGTACAACTATCTAGTAGATTTGTAAGGAGAGTAGTTAGCTAGAATATCTAACAACCTTGACTATGACTAGGTAATTTAACTAACTTGACTATGACTAGGTAACTCAACAACCTGGACTAGCTTTACTAAATTGTACAATCTAACACACCCATGTAGTCGAAGCAGGAGCAGGGCGGATGCAAAGACTAGACCGAAAATCCAAGAACAATGGAGATGGAAGTCATTTGGTGAAGATGTCGGCATACTGATGGGCAGATAGAACATGAAGAACTCTGACCTGACCGAGAGCTACATTTTCACGAACAAAGTGCAAGTCGATTTCCATATGTTTGGTGCGTTGATGTTGCACCGAGTTACATGAGAGATAGACTGCTGAGACATTGTCACAGTAGACAAGAACACGAAGTTCACAAAGCAGGTTTCGTAGCCAACATGTCTCAGCTACTGCATTTACGACACCACGATACTCTGCCTCTGCACTGGATCGGGAGATGGTATGTTGGCGCTTAGAAGACCAAGAAATCAGATTGTCGCCAAAATATACACAATATCTGGATGTGGAACGTCGGGTATCAGGACATCCGGCCCAGTCAGCATCGAAGTAGGCTGTGAGAGCTGAGGTGGATGACGGTTGGAGCTGAAGACCAAAATCAGTGGTGCCTTGAAGATATCGTATATTCCGTTTGAGTGCTTGAAAGTGGGGCTCTCGTGGATCATGCATGAAAAGACATATCTGTTGTACGACATAGGCAATGTCTGGCCTAGTGAAAGTAAGATACTGTAGGGCACCGGCAAGGCAACGATAGACAGATGGATCAGGTAGCGGTGGACCAATTCATGCAGCCAGATTGGACTTAGTGTCGACAGGTGTAGTGGCCGGCTTGCATGTAGTCATCTTGGCACGATCAATGATTTCATGTGCATACTTTTGTTGTGATAGGAAGAGGCCTGACCGATTCTTCGTAATAGAGATGCCAAGGAAGTAGCTTAAATGACCGAGATCAGTCATAGCAAACTCCGCACCAAGCATGGTGGTGAGGCGTTGAAGAAGAGTCGTGGATGAAGCTGTGAGTATGATGTCGTCAACATAGAGGAGCAGATAGGCAGTCTCACCACCAGAACTCTAGATGAATAAGGAGTAATCACTCTGACTGCTAGTGAATCCAAGTTGGTAAAGATAGGTAGCGAACCCCTGATACCAAGCACGTGGTGCTTGCTTCAAACCATAGAGAGACTTGCGCAAGAGACACACATGACTAGGCCGGTGTTTGTTTGAGAACCCAGGCGGTTGGTGCATATACACTGTTTCCTGCAAATGGCCACGAATGAATGCGTTATTCACATCGAATTGGTGAATAGGCCACGATTAAGATAGAGCAATACTGAGAATCAAGCGGACGGTGGCCGGTTTCACAACAGGGCTGAAAGTCTCATCACAATCAATTCCCACATGTTGTGACTTGCCGTTGACAACCAATCGAGCCTTGTGTCTTTCCAGTGTGCCGTCAGACCTGTATTTATGCTTAAATAACCATATGCATGGAATAACATTAACACCAGATGGCATTGGAACCAAGTCCCAAGTATCATTTTTTATAAGAGCACTAAATTCATCTTTCATGGCAGCTTGCCAGTTAGGGTCCTGCAGGGCACGGATTGGAGATTTTGGTAAGGGAGAGATAGATGGAGAAGATGCTAGAAGATTAAATTTGGGGTTTGGTTTTTGTATACCATCCCGAAGATGAGTGGTCATCGAATGACGTGGTGGTGGGGGTGGCGGTGAGGGTGGCAATGTTGGAGGGTTTGTGCCTGGTGTGGCAGAAATAGACTGATCATGAGGTGATATGTGATGGAATAAGTCAAGTAAAAGAGGAGAAGGATCAGTGGATGGAATATCATTGGGAGTTGGAGAGTGAAACTGTTGTGATTGGGCAAAGGGGGATGTCGTTTCGTCAAACACGACATGTCTAGAGGTGATAACTTGGTGTGAGCCGAGAACCAAGCATCGAGAACCTCTATGATCGGAAGAGGGGCCGAGGTAGAGGCATTTGACTGAACGAGGGGCGAATTTATGAGGGGCTGTGGCGGAGGTGTTGGGGTAGCATAGGCAACCAAATATGCGGAGGTGAGAGTATGATGGATGTCGGTTGTATAAGATGTAGGTTGGCGTGTTGTTCTGTATGGCTTCGGAGGGTAAGATATTGTGAAG
>JAULKJ010135751.1:0-14974 GCA_032355405.1 Rubia balearica | reverse complement strand
AAGATTTTTTCAATACAAACTACATTAACTTTACTGATGAATAGTGAAGTAAGACACATATAGAGGGACAGAGGGAGAACAGGTTTTGTTGAGCTTTGGGTCCAGACGAGTGTGACACTTTTAGTTGGGTTCGTTTTGATTGTGTGAGTTTCAGTGTGTGATCATTAATCGAATATTCCTATTTTAGTTCCGAGTCAAGTTTAATTTTGGGATTATTTATTTGAGCGAAGTGCATATATCTCTATCTCAATTCAAACTACAATTTAACTATTCATTTAGTTAACATTTCTTAAGTTTGACCCCAAAATTGAATAGGTGTATAAGTTTAAATATTATTGAGTGATAACTTGTTAGATTCGGCATGACATATATTTTCATAATATCAACTTTTTATAAGTTTTAATTATCCCTAATAAAAGATATTAAGCCTCAAACATTTTTTGAATCAACTACTGAAAGTCAAAGTGTGTAACTTGAATTAGGACAGAGGGAGTACATGATTCACAAAAATGCACATATAACCCTGTGATAATTGAAAGTGCAAATATAACCCTAGATAGTTAGTTTATGTGCAAATATAACATTTTCCGTCACTTTGGGGTCGATTATGTTAAAAAGACAAATTCACCCATCTGTAAAAAAAATTAACAATACAAAAAATATTAAAATTACCTAAATACCCCTAAAGCCCCAATCGCCTTCATCTTCATTATTCTCTTATTCCACCGCAACTTACTCACTTTCAGCCTCTTTCTTGGAGGAGAAGATCCAAACTGGAAACCCTTGTTTCAGTTGTGTTTGTTTTTACAATTCCAAAACAAGAACCCTACATACGGCCACCTCACTGGAGAGCTCACGGCCACCCCGCCAAAACCCGTCACCGAGATCTCGTCGGAGGAGCTCGCGCGGAGTGAAGAAGGCGCTGGGGACGGAGATGATGGCAAAGAAGATCGTGCGGACGATGGCCGAGGTGGACACCGCGACTCGTTCAATCTGTACGACCATGACCACGGTGGCTTCGTCACCGTCGCCAAGCTCCACCAGATCTTGACTCGCCTCGGCGAGCACTACTCCGTCGAGGACTACGCCTTTATGATCCAATCAGTTGACGTCAATATGGACGGTAGAGTGAATTCTCGATCTCTGCAAATTTGCGCCTTAAACTCTGCCTAGTTCCTGATCTCTGCAAATTCACGTCGATCAGTGGCGGGGCTCGAGCGGAAATGGGGCTAGGGTCTACGCCAGGGTTGGGTTGGGCTGAGGGAAGGCTGACGGCGCTAGGATTTTGTTGGGCTAAGAAGAGGGGGAAACTAATGACTCTAGGGTGACGTTAGCGGCGGGGAGTGACGCCGGTGGTCGATCAATGTGACGGGACGGTGGGACGGGTTCGAGGGGGTGGGGGTGACAACGGCAGCTTGGCGTTAGTGGGGAGGACAGTGGTGGCAGAACAGTAGCAGAGAAAGGGCATTTTTTCTTTCAAAATTTTACGTTAGGCTGAAAGGGCATTTTGGTCATTTTTGATAGTTCAATGGCCGAAAATGGCCAGTCAATGCCAGAATATAGTTTTTAGGGTTATATTTGCACTTATGTAAAATAGAAAGGGTTATACTTGCACTAAAAATTATCTCAGGACTTTATCTGCACTTTCTCAATTATATAGTGTTATATTTGTATATTTCCCTAGAAACTATTAAGGATGATGGTTATTATTTTCCTCTAATCTAGTACTTGGGGAAGCAGAAGACATTTCCTTCGACAGAACCTTGTCCCAATATGAAGGATCTTAAACCCATCCCACGTGGTGAAGAGCAAAGAGAGAGGGAGCAACGTATGGTAGCCCTAAGGGAACTAGTTCTAGCAAAGCATCCACCTTTGGGATGACTAGCAAGCCGAATATACCTAGGACAGTGGCTAATAAGCCAACTACCAAGGATATCGTCGGGGTAGGGCCTTCTAGTATCAAGGTTAATTAAGTCTGGTGTAGCTAAAATATTAGTTTTGGGTTAGATATGAATGATGAAGTTGTACTAGTATGATAATCCTACCATAATTTTTTGATGAAAGTATTGAACTTTTTTATCATATATGTATATGTTACTCCTGAGGTTATGTTTGTAGTACTGTTTTCTTCATTTATCCTTTTCGGAAACAATTATTAAGTCTGTCTACATGAGACTTGTCCCCTGTTCCACGAACATATTCTGTGTTTGAGATTGCTAAGAACATACTCATGGGTCGTGAATTCAACTGTAAGATAGTGATGCACATGCGTAAGAATAATATTGACCTCGCGCACAAATATGCCTATGACAAAAAGAATGCTAGTTTCGAACTTAGCTGTATAGGGTAGGAATTTGATAGGGTTACTGATGTTGTGGGTGATCGTGGTCTTGACAAATGTGTGAAGACTTTTATGTGTCTTAATTATGGCGCTCATGATACTCAAAATGCCAAGGGGAAGAGTTATTATACATCTTGATATGACCCTTTGTCGCATGTTTCTGCCGATGGTGACTTCGGCGAGGCCGTGGTGGAAAGTATTCTAAATTTAGAAGTTGTCAATGTCTACCTTCGGACTCTAAATATCCCTTTGAAGCCAAAAGAGTCACTAAATAATCTCGGACACTTTATAAGCGGACCGTTGCTCAGGTTTAGAAAGATGGAGAATGACTGGAAGAAGAGGATTATGAAACACAAGTGGGTAAGTACAAGGGAAGTTATGACAAACAATATGCTATAATCAACTAGAATTTATGACACTTATAATGCAGGAGAATGAGTGGCGGAGATGTTTGGTAGAAAAGACTCGCGACACTTCTTAAAAAAACTGATATTGTAACAAAATAAATTGATCATATAGATGATTATTTGAATGAATTCAGGTGCACAAAAAAGAATATGCCCATCTGGATTTGATATCCAATTGCCGGTGAAGCTGATATGGAGAAGAACGAGATTTTAATATTTAGTTGATGGCAAAATATGAAACATTCAGCAAAGAGATGATACAAGGGAAACCTATTGTTGTAAATTAGATGGGAGGGGAAATGTCATTAAGGCGTCGCTAAAAGCTTAGCATGAGTTGGATTCGAGCCTTCATGAATAAATCGCAAGGACCATGGAGAGGAGACACATGGATTTAAATGAGACAGTGGTGTCCCTATGTTGTTATTTGGGACAAGAGGTGAGAGACTTGCAATGAAGTGTAGAGTTTTACTCATATACTGTTTATCTGATGAGTATGAAATTTGGAAGTGAGGAATTTGGTTCGATTATTGATCATAAATTATATTATGTGAAATACATGAGAAAGATCGAGTCTACCCGTATTACCCATGATGAGGCGTATCTTCACATGCGCTAGAAGATTGAGGCCCATATTTCAGTACGACGAGAATTAGGGTTGGTCTATTATAAATAAACCTCATCATCGATATAGTTTTGAATGAGTATGTACATCGAACAGTCGTTGTGACTCATGATTTTAACAGACCCTATGGTAATCAAGTAGTCTAGGTTTTAATGGTAAGATCGTGTAATTCTGCCTATTATAATAGGTTCGTTATATAGGTAAATGTGGAATGGTGTTTCTCATATTTCCTCTAGCTGGTTGGTCGATGTTAAGTATTTCTAAAAATATTATCTTTGTATTGAAACACCATTACTTGATGGGTAGTATTCTAACTTCAAGAAGTAATAGACCCATCCCCCCTCGTACGGAGATGATCTTATATATATTGTATTTGGTTCAAACATCTTGAGGCACTTCAGTCTCAATTTTTAGATAGCCACACTATTGAATTGCTGATTACATAATATATTTTGAAGCTGTCTCCCAATCGTTATAATATAAACGTAGTGTGTGTTTGAAATGTATATTTGTGTATGATGCGCTGACGATACACATATTTCTTGAGTGGATCACGTATGTCTGAGTGTTGTGACTCCAGTTGTGCATTACCCTTTGAAGCGTTTAATAGTGTGAGGTTGAATTGTGTTTGTATGGTATGCGAGACTAGAATGCATGTAAACTTGTGTGGATTTTGTATGTGGGCCATAGGCGATGTGGGATAGTGATGTAGGTTTTTTGCATGACCTTTCTAGTGACAATGACTTCCAAGTGTAACTAATGTGGGAAAGGCCCTAGTGTGGAGTTTAAATACATTTTTCAGCGATAAAAAATTATTGACATTCCATTC
This sequence comes from Rubia balearica, assembly GCA_032355405.1. Taxonomy (NCBI): domain Eukaryota; kingdom Viridiplantae; phylum Streptophyta; class Magnoliopsida; order Gentianales; family Rubiaceae; genus Rubia; species Rubia balearica. The sequence continues at coordinate 10,775 of JAULKJ010135751.1, read as the reverse complement.
TGTTTTCTTAAAGGAGTTTAATTTTTGAAAATGTGACCACATCTTTAGTGAAAGGAGCTATCAATTTTTTCGCTCTAGGTTGCCTTAGTGATGTTTTAAAAAGTGTGGACAGTCAAATTTTGTGTGGTTGACTTATCTATCTGACGAGACTGGACAACTTGGAGCGGAGATGAAACACTAAGTTTGATGCTTACCGGTTCAAGTCGAGATGGTGGCACTGATTGGTGTAGCCTCAATATTGCGTATTAGGTCAAAGTTATTGGACGGTTCAAAAACAGTGGACCAAATTATGTACTTTCATTCTATGACAAATACTATTTTTTACAAATTATTCTCTTGTACTGTTGTGTAAGTGCAGCTACTTTATATTTCATATTATAAAAATCATTCAAACGATGGACTATTTATCAATCCAGTTGATATAAATGGTTGGATCTCCAATCATTTTCATAATTCACATTTTAATTTTAAAAAAAATTATACTATGTTTAATTATAATTTTTTACTTCTTATTCTCTAAACTTTAATTAGGTTCAACTTGAGTGCTCATTTCAATTCTATACTCATTCTCATTAATTAATCAACTATCCCTCACCCATTCTACTTCTAATAATAAATAATGAGAAACTCCACTAAAACTTTTGACATGAATAAGGATACGGAGTAGGTTATATAGGAAATTCAAATCAAACAATTAATATGGTTTGCTGTTTTGTTAATTTTATATAATCCCTCGGTCCCAGTTTAAATTTCATATAATCATTATTACACTATTCAAAAAACATGTTCGACGGTTAATACATTTATCCATGTATAATAACTATAAAGAACAAGTTAATATTTAAAAACTATTTTTACGATGAATTCAACAATAATATATACGATAATATTATTGTTCATATATCTATTTAAATATGTAGTCAAACATTTGATACAAAGAACAAAGTCACAAAAATTGTGTAATTTAATTTGGGAAGGAGGCAGACGTAAAAAAAAAGTTATTTTTACAAGCAGATTTGTAGCTATTTTTGTTGACTTCAACCTTCTTTTTTAAAATTCAAACCGTCGGAAATGGGGTTTAGTGGGCGTCATTTCCTTTTAAGCTCATATTGTAGCCAAAAGTTAGCCAAAATGGCCGAAGGCTTACATCAAATTGTCTGAAGGCTTACATCAGTTGCACCAAAGGAGTATCATAAATGAGGTAAAAATAAAATTACAAATTTGTAGCCTATATGTATAAAATTAGAAAGGGGTACATCTTAAAATAAATGGTCAAATACTGTGATAACTTCCGACTAGTTCAACTCGAACCACTTCAACTTGTAAATTTATTAACTTGAGAAAAAGAAAAAATATGAGGACATTCTTTTTTCGGTGCATTGATTATCAATAAAAAAAATATTAGTTCTGTTCGAATTAAAGGTTCGTATTACATTTTATCACGAGCATTTATGTATGTTTCACAAAAAAATAAGAAATTAAAATGAGCTAATAAAATTTTATTCACAAATTTATGTTCAAATAAGAAAATACTAAAATTATTTAATTGGCATAAATGGAAATAAAATTATGAAACCTCGGACTCAGACATGAGGGGTATAATAGGTCAACACCGGAAAATAATAGGTCAACATCGGACTCAGGCATAAGGGGTATGAGTTTTTATGTCACAGCTAATCCATGGATATATGTGCATTTTTAAAAAACAAAGAGGTATATATGCACTAACCAAGAAACTGAGGGATATCAATGCATTTTACCCAATATTTAATGTTATCATTTGGGTTGGGTTTATAGATTAATTAATCTTGGGAATATGTGTGTGCCATTGATTAATTAACTAAAACATCTAGATGATTACATGATTAATCAATTAAGTAAACCTAGCATTAATAATTGAATGGATTTGTGTCTTTGTTTAGTGACGCCAGCATGCCAGGCATATTCATCTGGACTAGAATGGCAGTTTGCCAGATGAATTTATCTGGATTTGCACCTTAAACCTAACTAATTAATTAGAAGCCATCGTGATCAACGATAGAAAGAACATAATAATAACTAATTAATTAGAAGCAATCGTGATCAACAATAGAAAGAACGTAATAATAGAATGATTAATCGTTCATAATAATAAAGCGTAACAAACATACTCCTCATTCTCTATTTTTGACACATTTATTTTATTGAATTTTTTTTAAATGTCATACTTTCCATTCGTGGCAAAATTCATTCAATTTCATCCACTCATTCTACTTTATACTTTCAATATTCAATTTTATCCACTCATTTTCTTAACCTAAATCCAAACAGATATACCTATGATGTCTCAAATAGAGAAACCGAGGGAGTGTAAAATTCTTGACCAAATAGAAGTTTTAATGACAAGATTTGAGAAAACTACATGAGTTGCGTGATTTATTATTTTTTTAAAATTGTTTGTAAAATATTCCTATTATATTATTAAGAAACGAATTATTCCTATATTATATTATTATAAGAAATGTTTTCAATTGGTTTCCACATATTATTAGCCGGTTTAAATGAGTTGACATGAAATCTTTTTAGTGGTGATAATGTCACCACTGAGAAGCAAGAAATCCAAAAAAATAAGGATGACCGGAGAAATTTTGAGTATAGTTGAATTGGTGGTGCTCGGAAAATGGTGGAGGAGGTGGTGGAGAAAAAAATTAAAAGAAGATAAATTTTAAAAACATCAATTTAAACCAAAATTTTAAAATTTAATTTTAAAACCTTGGTAATCGTTAACTGGTTCATTAATTTCCCTATAGCGTGTTATGTCTAATAAATAAACTAATTAAGAACATTTCAATGCCTATTTTTAAAATTAATAAATGGATAGAGATTCACCGAATCTCCCACCATAACCGTTGGTGATTTAAAAAACTAATTAAGAATATATTTTTTTATAATCTAAAAAAATGTTGAAAAAAGAAATAAATTTCATCTAAAATTGAACACTTAAATGTCATTTTCTCTTTATGATGTAAGGGATTCTAGACTATTCGCGAGTGTTGGGATTTAATTTTATGTACCAACTCTGGCCGCTTACACCGCCCATAGACATTTCATGCAAACACGTGGTAACCCTCGCAGCCATAAACCGAACCTTCAGTACTATCTGAAAAAGGCACATCAATTTTAATTTTTTTAATATAAAAGACACATAATTAAAAAAAAAAGTAGGCTTGACCACCAAATATGCACACCCGTTCTACAATTCTTATACCGTCCATGGATATCATGGATGTGTGTAATATATATCATGTGTATTTTAATAAAATTATTTGTGCATTCTAATATTTATATAGTAACCACAATCAAATTATATAATGCAGAATGTCATATAATGGAATACACATCCTTATAATTTGAAATGCACAAAATATTTTTGCGGATACGATACCCATGGTACCCCAGATATACCATATAATTTTCCACCTATCATATCCAAAAGTTTTTTTTTTATTTTTGATCAATTTTCTTCAGTCATATTTGACCATCGATAATTTTCATGTACGCTAATGGTGTATAAAAAAATTGATCTTTAGAAAATAGATATTGCATGAAATTTAACAATACTCACATAATAATGTTGTTATATGCTATGTACTAATTAAAATTTATGGTCAAATACAACTTGAAAAAAGTTGAACAAAAAATAGGAACATTTTGACTGGAGTGGAGGTAAGAATGATCATCGGTCGGGTTTGGGTCGAGTCTACACCCAAACCCAATCCTTAAAAAAATTGTTAGACCCAAATCCGATCGGGACCCTTAGGGTATGAGAATCTTTAAGCCATAACCAAACTCAATGGGTCTAACGGGTCCAGAGTTCAAAACGCGTTCTAAATGAGTCTGCCATTCTGATTTTTCTCTTCACTAAATAAAACATATATTATCTTAAATACAAATAATTCAAATTCAATATGCACCTGAGTTAATTCGAAAAGAAAAAAAAGACATCCCATTATATTTTATAAATTGAAAATAAAAATACATAGAGAATGTTAAAGTGAATTGGGATAACATTATGCATAGTTAATGCTATATAGGTCTACGGGTCTGGGTCTTAATATTTGGTACAATCTAAACCTCAAATGTAAATTTACCATTAAAACCCAAAAAGGGGAGAGAGAACACTGCAAATGTGCAGCTCGAATTACCATACAAAATCAGATTACCCAATTGATAGTTTTCTTATATACAATGGTTCTCCCCTATAACTGTACCCCAATGGTGTTTAACCAATTGGAGAAGATTAGGTTATCGAGTATTAAATGTAGTTAAAAAGCACACGAAGAAGTCACTCTATGTGTGTTGATCAAGTTGGGGGTTTTAATTTTAGAAAATACTAGAACTACTTTCAATAAATAAATTAACCAACAATTAGAGAAAACAATATAACTACAATCACACTGCACGAAAGATGTAATTAAGATGATAACGAGACATGGGCGCAATTGTTTACATTTCTAGTCATCCTTTGATCACCGATTAATTATCCTATTTTTATGCATTAACCAATTTTTGTGGACACAATAACCCTTACCCTCGGGTCACCCTAGATGATCTATGTCATATACTTCCCCGATAATAGCAATACACATGGAGACCCAACACAACTAACACAGTATCGTACAAGCGAGAAATATTGGGATAGCACAAATATATCTACTAATAGCGACTACGAGGATCGACCTTCATGCTAATCGTTATTAGTAAGCCATGTTGATATTTAGTCAAACCCATTCAAATTCATCTTAAATCTAAGCTATTTCATCAATCAATAATCATAATTAGTCGTCACACCCAATTATAACCTAACATCAACTAACGATAATCACATCGATAAAAAGTCAAAATCTTCCGGGTTTGACAAAAAAACCTAACTAATAATTAACACACAATCATCAACTAGTTGATCGCTCTAGTCTAAATCATGCATTAATCACACGAGAAAACACAAAATATACTTGATAATCAAATCACAAAATAGAATAAATCAAATCTCACAAATTCATACCAGAAATGCGTACCAATTGCTCCCAAGAGTATATTTAGCCTAGATTAGCCAAACTCATAACAAAAGAAAAAAATTCATGGATAACATAGGAGATAAAATGAAGAAACAAATGTTATCTAGGGTTTTGAAAGGGAAAATTTTGGATAGAAGTATGAAGAGAGAGAGAGAGAGATTTTGAGACTGAAAAATGAAGACAATAGCCACCCAAATCCATCGCTGCGGCCCGCAGTATATGCTGCGGTCCATAGTGCTCAATTTGCCCTCTTCTTATTTCCATCGCTACGGGTGAACCGCCGATCCATTTTGGGAGTTCTTGTAGTAGATTTTATAGCGCCCGAGAAGATGAATGCAATGGTACCACCCTCGGAGGCTGGTTCTTCTTGGATTATTCCCAAAACTTGGTTCAAACTTTTGGATCACAATTTATCCGCTTCTTTGTCTTCCTTCTTCGACTCTTTTATCTCCTACCACGTTTTGACTCTTGACGTTAATTCTTATACCATCATTGAGGATTTTCTTCACTAAAATACTTCTAAGTGCTTACGAGCAATCTACAAATTAAGCTCACAAAAAAGAATCTAGATGCTCGTAAGGACCAAAAATCCACTAGACTAAAAATAGGTTACAGAATGAAGGATTTAGATACGAAAACCGAAAATGGTTATCCAAACCCTTATGATGTAAACCTATCTAAATCTAGCAATCTTCCAACAAAAGATAACAGAAGAGATGTTAAATGTTTCGGAAAATATATGCATTTGACGGCTCATCAACGACCCTGCAGGGTGCGGGTCAAAGAACGATAAGCATGAGCACGTAGTGGGCCTAAAATTATATTAAGCACGAAGGTACGACACGAGTACGATACAAAGACAACTCTAATTGTGATAATGTCTCTACCACATATCTTACTTCCGATTCAATTCATCATGATAGTAGCGAACATATTTATGCAGATTACCATTTTGTTCATGAAATGGTTGCACGTGGAGGTCTTCGTGTTTGGCATGTTCCTACACAATTACGAATTGCTGATATTTTTACTAAAAAGTGAATTATATTGTGAACATCGTTTCAATCTATCTATTATTGCATCCCTTAAACATTGAGGAGTTGTATTAAGGAAAAATTAAAGAATAGGTTTTTCCATTTAAATATAATTCATATATAAAGAATGGCATAACTATCATTTGGATAAATCACAATTATTCTCATTACTGTGTACAAATAAGGCAGGGAAATGGTAATTCTAGACTTTAAGCCACAGAATTTATAATAACTCGAGAAATTATATGCATACTCACCGAAACTAAGTAAACAAAAATACTTCAATTACTCAAGTTGTTCTTTCGGTAGGTTATTAACACTGAAGAACTTTAGTATTAGTATAAATAGGACCAAACTGGTATGGGTTAGATTAAGATTTATCCCTTGTGCACTGTATTATTTATTGATAAATAAAGTGTCGCGCAATTTATAAATTTTCACTTTATCATGCTATTAGAGGTTTAGACCCTATGATTTACCTTTTAGAGTTTAGAGGGTTCAAATGAGTTAGTATTACCGACGTCCGCGGAAGCCCACTTGTGATCTCAACCAAGGTTCTCAAGTTTGGTTCCAAATGTTCGTCACCTTTTTTTCAATTAGGTTTTACCTGCAATGCCTCCAATACTACTCTTTTTCTGAGAGCATCTTGTGTTGAGAGTCGTACGTAAATATCGTTTACATGTATCAAATTTTGATTGGAACTTTGATGTAACGTAGACACAACTGTTTTGACAGAAGCCCTTTGTAGTTCTCTGGTCTCCAATAGTAACTAAATAAATAAAGCTTGTATATGACGTGTCATTTTTTTAATATTTGACAATATGTATTATTAAAATAATATTTCACAATTATACTATTCAAATTATATTATATCAAATTCTAGTAATTATGTGATCAAATACATTTCTACTGTACATTAAATTTATCATCATATGATATCTATAAAAATATAATACCTAAAATAATAGACTATGTAATTATAAAATATAATTCGAGTTTATGTTTAAGAGTTTGTCTCTTGAAAGACGGTCTTTTCATAAGTTATGGAAAAACCAAAAGATTTAAGCTGCAAATTAGAATAAATCAAGAAAAAAATTCAGATTGAATTAATAAGGTCATAAACTTATAACTATTTCACATTGCATAATAAATTTTAAGGCAAAATATATTCATAACCTTAACTTTTAGGCTAAAAGTGCCAATATAACCCTTCAATCTCAGAAAGTGTCAATTTAACCCTAACTAATTATTGTACGTGTCAATCTAACCCTAACTTTCAAAATATTTGTGCCAATATAGCCCAACTCCCCAATTCCGTCATTGGCCAAATGATTTAAGGCATGACCAGAAAAAATGACAAAAATACCCCTTATGACAAACCTGTCTTTCTTCTTTAAACCTATCTCCGCCCAGCCACCCACAACCTCTCCCCGTCGTAGCTGGCGAGGGAGGTGTTGGCGCAGAGGTTGCTGTCGCGCTTCTAGATTTTGTAAGTGTTAGACGGAGTGACTTTCCCGATGAAAGGCATTATCGAGCTCTCAAAATGGAAGGATATTTCCATGTAGAAGTCTCGCATGTGGCGGAGCGTGGCTACGAGGCACAACTTTGACCAGGAAGAAATGTGGTGGTACTGCACCAGCATCATTACCACCTCTGAGCATCACCGGACTAAGGCCTCGTGCAAGGGGGTTTCATCCCACCGCATTCTATGGAGAGATGTCCGCTCCGATGACTGCTAGTTCGCGTGTAGTGTACGCGTCATTCATTTGTACTGCAAGGTGCAAGGCAGTTTCGCGGTGGTGGTTATCGTGGGAGTTGAGCACCACGGCGATTTGATCGACGAATATCTCCTGAGATAGTGAATCCGCCTCCGTGAGCATATGTGAGGGGTTGATAAGGAGCAGTAGAGAGGAGACTATTCTTGCGAGGGTGGAGTGGTCACCGGTGGCGACGCTGTAGTGAATGGTGTTGTGTACGTAGTCTTCGGGGGAAAAACCCCTCCGCCGTCGGGGGAAGAGAGAAAAGGGCAGAAGCTGGCTAGGAAGAAGGAAACGTGGAGAGGGTTTTCAACTTCTTTTTTTAAGTTGAGGGAAAAATTATCTTTCACAGAATACAGCCAAACAAAAGTTGACTAAAAAGACAATGGAGTCAAAGGTTATTTTTGCACTTTCTGATATTGCAAGACACTTCCAACTTAAAGTCAGGGTCATTTTAGCACTTAACTCCAAATTTTAATATTGCAACTAAAACTTTTTACCTTTTTATAATTCTAATTCAACCTCGTCTTTCCATATGCCTGTTGAAAGGCGGTCTTTCCCAACACTTTGCCTATGTTTAAATCATAATTTATTCTATCTTCAATATTTTTATTTTAACATGTAATTAAACAAAAAAATAACACACAATATAGAATAATATTTATTTTACATCACACCCATGAAGATATCAATTTCTTAAGGTAAATAATATTTGATAATTCAATCTCTCATTTGTATATCTTTTGTGGTTTAGTCTATATATTAATAATTTATGGATGAGAAATTTTACTTTTTGGATGTTATTTGTATTGTAAAACTGGAATTATGATTTTTTAAGTGGCTTTTATCATGTTGTATGATGCGTTTAAAAGTAATAGTGGTTATGAAATTTTTCGTTGTTGTGTGTAGATTTATTTGCGATTTGTTCTGATTGAATGTGCAATGAATTTTCCAATACAGAGACTTTACTGTCATGTTTACGAAACATGACCTAAAAATTCTTCAACCATTGATTATTTTATTTTTTTGATAAATTTATTTTCTTCCACTGTTGCTTGTGGATCCCAACTCCATTTTTTCAATTGTTTCCACCCTCAGTCTCTTTTAAGCTCCATTGATACTGCTGATCTAACTTTATTTTTATTTTTCTTTACAGTTTTCAATGTAGAGGCACGCATCAGAGTTCATCAATCTGAAATTCAATGAATAAGTTTTATTTTTTATTTATCTTTTATGTTGACTGTTGGTGTTTATGTTGAAGATCTTGATGATAAAATTGATTGAAGTGGAATCGTAATAATTTTGTTTCAATCGTAGTTGATTTGAAAATCACCTTAAGAACTTAGTGGTGTTCATGGCATGAAGAAGGTAATGATGAAAAGAAAAAAATGGTAGTGGTGAATTCATTGATTCCGATAAGAATCAGAAAGTTCAATTTTTTTTAGAATTCCGATTGAACACTATCACGGAAATCCCCCTTAGCATCGATTTTTTGAGGGGGTTAGCAGCGGGTTTTCAAGATTTTGAAAACTAGTGCCTAAGTAGGGGTTAAAACGGTTTTTAAAAACTGGTGTTATTATAACACCAATTTTTTGTAGCATCGGTTCTCAAAAACCGGTGTTATTATAATAATAGTTATTTTTGGGCACCGCTTTTCAAAAACCGGTGCCATTTAGAAGTGGTTTTTTGTGGCACATCGTTCTTAAAAATTGGTGCCAAAATCTTTTATAAATTTAAAAAGAAAAAGTCAGGCGCAGCTGCGGCTAGAGAGAGGTCAAAGAGACCCAAATTACCTTTAAAATACCATTAAATCCAGTTTCACACAAATGCTGTTAACAATAATTTAGAGCCTTAATTTACAATAGAACCTAAGTATACAACACAACCTAGCCTTAGTATGCATCACAACGTAAGTATAAAACACAACCTTTTAATCACTCTCTTGGTGTTTTTACACCGAGTAAAGTCTATCGGATAAAACTCCTTTAGAATTTTGCCTCTCCATCATGCTCTCTTCCCCTTCCATTATCTCCAAGCACTAAGACATCGTTCCCCTCAACTTGATTGCTCGGATACTTTTACCTAATACTCCCTCCGTCCCACTTTAAATTGCTTATTTACTTTTTCACGGTCTTCAATGAACATGTTTGACCGTAAATATCTCTAGTTACACATAATAATATTGCATAAAAAATTGATATTTGAAAAATAGATGTTAAGATAAATTTAATAGTAACTCATATGATATATTTATTATTTATATATTAATTTATATTTATGGTCAAAGTTTGTAAAGTTTGACTCTGAAAATGTAAATAAGTAATTTAGAGTGGAACGGAGGGAGTATACACTTGCCGACCAAACTAATACGCCCCTAATTTTGGGTTACTACAATTTTTCCTTCTTTTTTAGTAGTAAAGTAAGAAAGAGAAAGAGAAAGAGAAAGAGAAAGAGAGAGAGAGTAGGGCAGCAATCGACCTTAACGCGTACCATTCAACTGATTGATTGGTTGAGTTTGCGTGTGCCCAAATTTTCACTTTTCATGACTTCCTCAACCCTACGAAACTTTCCCTTCTCAACCTTTAGGCATTATCCCAGTTTAAATTGCATAACGATCATTATTACGTTATTTAAAAAGTATATTTGACCGTTAATATATATTTAGTTAGTATAATAATAGTAAATAAAAAATTAATATTCAAAAACTACTTGTTACGATGAATTTAATTATATCACATACGAAAATATTACTACTCATATATATATAAGTGATTAAAATTTGATAGAGAATAATGTTCAATAAAAATAAAGGGTAATACACAAATATAACCCTATGTATTTGAGAAAGTACAAATATAACCCTGAGATAATTTTTAGTGCAAATATAACCCCGACTAATTGAAGAAAGTGCAAATATAACCTTCTGA
>JAULKJ010135640.1:0-14975 GCA_032355405.1 Rubia balearica | reverse complement strand
GATTCCAGAACCAAAACCTAGGGTTTGTGCTTGCAGACTTTAATTGTTCTTCAAGATTCGTGCTTGCGAATCTTTTCGATATTCTAACTGCGTCAGGTGGGGTGGGTATGGGAAGGGTATAATTTAAAATCCATGCCCGACCCATTACCCATGATGGGTACAAAATTTATACCCATACGTGCCTCATCCCCACTAAAACTACCTCCATACCCGCCTCATTGGGGCGGGTACGGGACGGACCTCCACCAATACCCGTCCCACTGTCATCCCTAGATGGAACCGATGACGAGCTCCACTGCAACGACGAGCTCCACTTCAAGCGCTGCAATCGACGACGACGAGGAAGCTGAGTCAACGGCAATGGCGACAAGTCTCTGACCATGAAGGTGGCATTGAGGAAGCTGAGTCGACGGTCGTTGCTGAAGAAGATGAGCGTGTGAGATTCACGCTCTCAATTTGGAGCGACACTTGTTGCGCTGTGTGTTCTTTTTCCTGAAATCACTGGATCTGCTTTCCTTTTGCTTTGCTTCCTATTATTGTCATCGATAATCTGTTTCTCCTTTGCATTTTTAAGTGATTACAGTTTGCATCCTTTTCAGTTAGTTCGGCATAGAACTGTACTGACGTTTTTGGATTTTTTGAATATTGTCATTATATATACTCCACCTGCTTGTTAGTTTATGTTGCTTCACCTAGAAATTGGGTTACCTTTTGGGATATGGTTAGAGTGAGTATCATTTTTTTGTTAAAATTTTGTTGCACTTGCTGTTTAATAGCCTGTAATTGGAATTCTTGATGCAGGTATTGAATGGCGGCACAACTAGGAAGTGAATGGGTGGGAATGCGCTATTTCCGGACGGCTGAGGCAAATGAGGTTCTGGTTATGAGAGGTGAGGTTAAATTTTGTGTTTTATGTTTTTTAAATACATGCTGAGATTTATTACTGTTTGAATGAAAAAATATTTAACTATAGTTGTTTGGGGTAGTGGTTAGGATCTTGGAAGAGTTCTAGGGTTTGAACCTCACTCTAACATTTATTTTGAAGAATTTATGCTGAGGTTTATTACTGTTTGACTAAAAATATTTTCAATAACAGCTATTTGGTGTAGTGGTTAGGATCCTGGTTATTGAAGTTAGAGGTTTAGAGTTTGAATTTCACTCTGACCTTTGTTTTGAAGAATTTATGTTCTTTCTTTTTCGGAAACAAAGAGTCGGTCATCCTTATATTGCCATAGTAAGATTTTGGTTCTGGAAACCCATTACACGACGAGATAGATTATGGCCATTCATTACAACCGCTCTGGGCACTTTAATTATATCTATTCTATCAAACACCATTGCCAACATTATGATACTTCTAAGCAAACCTTTTAGCGGTGGAGGTGCGTCTGGAAAAATATGGATTTGATTCAGAGTCATTTCGCAATCTGTTCGTACACAGATTTGTGTTGACGCTCGGTTCCTTGCATCTGCCATTGACTCGTGAATGGCAATGAGCTATGCTTGGACTGCTAATAAGGCTTGAATGTTTTGCGATCCCTGCCATCTATTCTCCCCATCCCCTTGCGTTATGCACCATGCAACAACTGTTTTACCATCTTGTGCTCTGAAGGTTGCATTAGTGCCGATGCGTGTCCAACTGATGTAAGCAGGGTTCATGTCCCCATCGTCTGTGGACCATATTAGTTGTATATCGCTTACCTTGGCTCGCCTTGGTTCCATTAAATGATTTTGCTGGATTCTCTGTTCCAAGGTAGTTGGGTCTGCGTTGGGATCTTCCATCGTCGTTGACCTTGTTGACTCTTGATGTTGTTCATTGCCTTGTGTGTCCTTGATTATGGCTTGGACGGTTTCCACAGAGACTTGTTGTTGGTCTATCGTGACCTTGTTCCTAGCACACCCGATTACACATATGGTAAGACATGTAAGGGTAATGTCGTCAAGTTCTTGTGCGTATTTATGTTCTTCATGTACATACTGAGGTTCAATATTATTTGACTGCATGCATGTTGAATAATGAGTTTTGGTGTAGTGGTTATTACTCTATGCTTTGATGTTAGAGACCTAAGTTCAAATCCCACTAGGTCCTTTTTTTTAAAAGAATTTTTATTCTTGAGGTACTATAAATTTTTGTTGATGTTTGTAGTTTTTTTTCTCTTATGTTGATATTGTTCATTATTCGGGTGAAGTTTAATTGATATGAGTTGATGTTTTAAAAATATTTTAGTGATATGGATTGACATTTGTAGTTTTTATTTTATTTTCTCATAATGATTTTTCATTTTTCGGCCGAGATTTTGGTAATAGGAATTGATGCTTGTAGAGTTATTTTTATGATGCTGATGTTTTTCATTTTTCGGATGAGGTTCAGGTGTTAGGAGTTGATGTTTGTAGCTTTTTGGTGATATAGGTTGATATTTGTAGTTTTTTAATAAAAAATTGTTGACGTTTTATGATTTTTTGAGTGAATAATTTATACTTTTGAGGTACCATAGTTTTTTTATTGATGTTTTTATTTATTTTTCTCATGTTGATGTTTTTCATTTTCTAGATTAATTTTAGTTGATATGAGTCGATTTTTTGCAATTTTTTTGGTTATATGGGTTGATATTTTTTGTTTTTTTCCTCTCATGTTGATTTTTTTTCACGGTGAGTTTTATGTGATACGAGTTGATATTTGTAGTTTTGGGTGACATAGGTTGATTTTTTGTAGTTTTTTTCTTATGTTAACGTTTTTCATTTTCTGGTTGAAATTTAGGTGATAGGAATTGATGTTTTTAGTTTTTGGTTGATATTAGTTGATTTTTGTAGTTTCCATTAAAAAATTGATAATTGAAAATTTGTTGATATTTTTATGATTTTTAGTTGATATTTTGTTAGTTGTAGTCGATGTTTTACCAAATTTTTATCGATTTTTATTTGATTTTTAATATATTTTTGCCGTCAAATTTTTTAGTTGATGTTGTTTTAATTTTTGTTGATATTCTGTTATTTTTTGTTGATTCTTATAATTTTCAGTTCGATAATTATATTATGTTTTTGCATTTTAAAAATATCTTTTTTGCAGATTGCATATGGAGGAAAAATGATGGGAAAAATTGGACAAAAAAAGCCCTGGAAAAAATTAGTGAGAGGTCCCTGTAAAGTTATTAGAAATAGGTCCCTGTAAAATTATTAGAGATTGGTCCATGCAGTTAGAATATAATTAGAATTGTTTAAAGGCCCCGCCTAAACTTTAGTATGCCTCACATGAGACTATTTCTAAAAATATACTTTTAAAATTTAATATGTAATTTAACAAATAAAGCGTGTAAGTTAAAAGAGGGTGTCTTTTCGATGTTCAACTACTTGTTAAGTGAATGCTATTTCCATCAAGGGCATCGGTAAGTAATTAATCCATCTTTTCAGATGTCTATTAAGCTGCCATATTCATTTGCCATTAAATTAACGCCTAAATTTCCTGTTTTGATTATTTTCAATGAAACATTGATATGGCCGCTCTACTTCAAGTTCAAAAATGGAAGCTACAAACTTAAACTATTTGTTGGTATGTCTTGAATACGTATTAGCCACTTCTACAGGTTGGACCCAAATCCTTAGGGTTTAACGTGGAGAGGACTATATATATAGTGTCTCGTCCTTCTATTGTAACTCTAAGAGATAGGATTGGTAGAGAGTAGGAAATCTGTACTTCTGGTCTTTCTCTCTAGTGGAATCCGATCTTGGTCGGCCGTGGATGTAGCCAATTGGTGAACCACGTAAAATCTCGGTGTTTGTTTTTCGCTTTATTTTCTCTGCTTATTCTTTCTCGGGTATTCCGCACAACACAAACGAATGAAATTTGCAGGAAGTAAGCGTATTACCAACACTTATACATGTGAAAAATCGACCTTCGATCAGATTCTTTTCCATTTATTTAGTTTGCCTAAATTCAAACATCTAAAATTAGATTGTGAAACCCAAATAATCAGATGGTGAGAATCTATGTTGTTGCTGTAATTCTCTTCATCAACTAGAAAGCGGGGAGACGTCATGTACAACGTACGTAATTCACACGATCAAGTCATCAACACTTGAAGAATTGAGAGAGCAAATCCTATTTTACTTCTCATGCTTATCGTCATTCGATACTTCAGAAGACAAAAATCTAAACGGTGCTGTCTTATTCTGCTGCTCCCTCTATTTTATGGGATATAACACACATTTTTTTGGCTATTTTTGTGAATTTGATACACTTTCCTTTTATGATAAATTTTTTTCAATTTTATCCGTCCATTCTACTTTTTGCCTTTCTAAATTCAATTTCATCAGTTCATTTTATTCACCTAAATCCAATCAACTAAAGTTATGGTGCTACATCCAATAAAACGGAGGTAGTATGTATATTTTTGATTGAGACCTGAGTATGAACTAGATGAAAAAATCAACTAGCAAACAAGCTTCCCAGTCCCACCACAAAAAGCATATGGAGTAGCAAAAATTAATGAAAGTTTGATTTTGAAAGTCCTGTGTTAAATACGTCTAGTTCAAGTTCAAAAGATGTACTCGACTAATTTTAGATTTTTGTTTATGCAATCATGCTCCCTTCTTTTCCAACTTTTTCTTCAAAGTTTTTTCCATCTTAATGGAACTAAATTGAATTAAGTTAAAATTAATAAAATCAAATAATAATAATAAAATAAATTGAATTGAATAACATTTAAAATGAAAATAAAGGTAATTTGAAAAAAGTAGGCTTATAATTTAGAATTATAAATTAATGATGAGCTGCAAGATGAGAAAACGTGTAAAAGAGATCTATTGAAATCATAGAATTTTATACCAAAATATATTGATACTATATTGGAGTAGATGTGATCGACGTTTAAATATATTAAGTTGTGATTTATCCTTCAACAATATATCGATATTATGTTATAATTTTGTGGGACTCTTAACACACACCCTTTCTGTGGGACTAAATCAATCAAATTAGTACGATGAGACTCTTAACAGACACCCTCGCAACTCGCAAGGGTATTACTCATTGCGCACGGACAACCAAATTAAAACATGAAATTCCATCATAAATTTAAATTTTACCATATAGAGGCGACTAGTAATCTTATATATTCCATTTGTCCTAGCAAAATTTACCTAAATTTCTTTTTTGTTCGTCTCAACGAAAATGACATGATTTGAAAATTACTCAATACGACAGAGAGTATTGTTAAATTCTCACAATGTTCTCTTTAACTTTAACAACTTTCATACTGGCACATTATTTTTCAAAAATATTCATACTTTTTCACACTTATTCCCCGCCACATTAACTAGCATAAAAGAGTGAGGTAAAATATTTTTCCATTTTTTATGGGATGATAGAGTAAGTTTTAATGTTTTCGTGAATTGGCCTTGATTTAGTGGTAATCCACATTCTTTGTAACTGAGAAGTTTAGGGTTCAAACCACACCCATGTTAAAAATTGTGAATATTAGAACAATTTTTTCATAGGGATTACCCAGCGTTATGAGACCGTGTCGGTGGTCCCATGTAGGTGATCGATAAAGGTGAGATCGTGGTGGTTTCGACTTCGGCGGCGATGGTTCGTTGTGGTGCAACTTGTGAATGTTCTCAGGAAAGTGCCTCTAACTATTCAAATGGATAGAGTTTCAGGTTTCGCTGAGGTTCAATAAGTTCAATGGTAGTGTCTCCTATTTAGGTCATAGGGTAGTATGTTTATTTGTGATTTGATTGCTTATATATAATCTTAAAAAATAAATGGCTTTAAGGTTGTCTTTCATCAATGTGGGAACTCTTATACATCCTCCATTTCATTAGATGTGACACACTTTCCATTTCTGGATGTTTTTGTGAATTTGACACACTTTCCTTTTATGGTAAGATTCTTTCAATTTCATCCACTCATTCTACTTTTCCCTCTCTAAATTCAATTTCATCCACACATTTCATTCACCTAAATCCAAACACCTAAGGTTATGGTGTCACATCCAACGGAACGGAGGTAGTATGTAATCATTATATATATATATATATTAAAAAATCATAAATTTTAACTAAATATATTTTAAAAAATTAAAATATGGAGTATTAGACGATAAGGGAGCGTCTCCTATCAAACTAACTATTAGACTAATCATAACAAATATCATTTCTATAAATTTTAAGATCAAATTATAATTATGTATCTTTTGAAATACATTTTAATTTTTTTATAAATTATAAAAGTTCCATTGCATTAAATGATACTCCCTCCGCCCCATCTCTATTTGCACTGTAATCATTATCACGTTATACAAAAAATATGTTTAACTGTTAATATGTTTGACTACTTATAATAACAACAAATAAAAAGTTGATATTTAGAAATTGAACAATATCATATATGATAATATTATTGTTCATACATCTGTTCAAATATATGCTAAAACTTTAATAGAGAATAATGCAAAAAATTAGAAGTCCAAATAGAGCTGGGTAGAGGGAGTAGCAAACATTAAGTTATTCTACTAATTATATTAGTTATAAAGTAATTCAGAATAATAATTAAGCGGTATAAAACAAGACCTTTTAAAAAATTTCTCTGAATCATTTAATAATTAAACGGCAAAGTTTTGGGAAAACGGTCTTTCCATGGGCATATGGAAAGACGGGGTTGAATTAGAATTATAGAAAGGTGAAAGATTTTGATTGCAATATTAAAAAATTATTATGAAACATGTTGTAGTTATAAGTTTATGACCCGATTAATGCAACCCGAAATTTTTATCTTGATTTCTTCTAATTTACAGTTTAAACCTTGATATTTTCATAACTTATGTAAAGACCGTCTTTCAAGAGACGCACTCATGAAACTGTGAAGTAAATAATGGGGCATTAAAAGAAAGTGAGGAGAAAAAGAAACTGAAATATCTGTACATTTTCGATTCTAGCCCACTAGACGAAAGCAATTGGCTCAAATTTTTAATTGAACATAATACTAATATTTTGTTCTGAATTGAATTATTATGGAGTAATAATTATTATTTATTCACAATGAAAATTCATAATGAAACTATAGAGGAAATAATAGGGAATTAAAAGAAAGTGAGGAGAAAAAGAAACTGAAATATCTGTAAAAAAAAAGAGGAGATAAAGAATGGTGCACTAGTAATTCAATTACATCAGCAAGATCATTAGTGTATGCTTGACAGAGTTGTGTTTATAAATTAAATTGGTTTATTTTGAAAGTAGGGAACATCAGCACCTGTTCCCCCCAAAAAATAGTATCTCCTTCTTAATAACATCTTCAGGGCTCACTTGGATGAATGTCGATTGACAACATAATAGAAAGAGACTCTTAAACTAAATTAATGTCTACAAAGCAAGAGTCTTTGGAAACAATCAATCTGGCGTGGATGCAATTTTAATTTACATTCAATCCCAGTAATATTCATAAAAAATTCAATTGAATGTTGATTAAATAATTTTCAAATTTTATAGTTAAATACAAGGGAAAAGTGCATAAATAATCCAATTAAATTTTAAAAGTGCAGATATAACCCTGTAAAATTTAAAAGCGCGAAACATACCCAAATTTATTGTAAAATTGTTCCATTATACCCATTTTGATCAATTCCGGCATTGACTCAATAAAGTCAGCTGTTGACCAAACATGAAAAGATAAAATTACCCCTAGACTCAAAACTGAAAATGTAATGACAATTCTACACCTAGACTTATTCTTTTTCTTCAAACACACCTCCGCCACAGAACCTTCACCGTCGGACCAAAGTCATCGTTGTGCCGTTGCTGCCATCCAAAACAAGTTCCCCCCTCAAATCTTGCGTAGAGCTTCATCTCTAACTAGATGGAGCCACCACTGCATAACAACACGTTCCCCATTTTGGGCATATGGGGGATTTGATAGGAGAGATGGGAGGATATGGAGATGAGAATGAGAAAGAAGAGAGGAGAGTGGTGGGTTTCCAGAAAAAATGACGGGAAAGAGGAGAGGACAGTGATAGGGATAAATGAGAGGACAGTGACGGGAAAGAGAAGAAGAAAGGTTATTGCTGTCTTTTCACATAGTTGTGTGTCGTTATTATACATAGTTGTATATATTTACGGTCAAACATGTTCTTGAAAATCGTGAAAAAGATTATGTGCAAATTTCCCTTTGACGGAGGGAGTAATAGCTTTTCAAATATTTATAAAATTTTAAAATAATATTGTGCATATATAAGCTCACATATATATATATACTCCATCTATTTCGCTGAAATTGGCACACTTACCATAAAGGGGTGTTTTTTTTATTGTGGCACACTTTGTGAAAATGCCAAAAAGGAAGGGGACCAAATTAATATTACTCATTATGTCCTTCAGAAATCTGAATTTTATCCTATTGAAAAGACACTAAACATCTCCTAAAATGGAGGTTAATTAGGTGAGGTGACCCCCAACGCAGTTCTCAATCCCTCCCTCCATTTTTTTTTCTGTGGGTGAAAATACAAGAAACTCTTATGGGTTGTTCAAATCATAAATGAAGAAGAGGCCCAATTTAAAACCCAACTTCAACAAACCCTACTTCTTCTCTCTCAAGCCTACATATATATTCCTAATCCTAATCAATTTTCATTCCTCTTTCTCGCAGCCATTACCCTCTCTCACACGGCTGGCATACGGAAAAATTGCAGACCTTTTATCTTTTATTTCTCCCCCATTTTTATTGAGTTTCCCTGCGAATATAAAACTCAATACCCCATTCATAGTTGTAGTGATGAAACTATTTTCATTGAAATCGAGCTACAGGTCGAAACTCTCGATGATGAAGTGGAATCATCCTTGCGATCTGGCATCGCCGCTGGTCGTCCCCCGGTGACGATTCGGTCAGCTGTGACATCGATCTGACAAGTCTCATGCCGGTTAAGCACCACCGACCATAATTTTGGGTCGGGTCGTTACAGATCCGGTCCCAAACTATACATTACTGTAGATAGAAATGCGGCATGTTCTGACACATACTCCTCTGACTCGAACGAGGCTGTTTCTGACGGGGAGGAGGGCTTCGTCACATCACCAGCGCAACCACCGTCACCTGAGGGCGTTTACTTGGTTTATGATGTTAGAGTTAATATGTCAGGCGTTCACCCTTTAGCACACAAAACCCTACTTAGCTCTTACCTTAATGATCCAAATCGCAGCATTCCCAATGAGATTGAAATATGGCATTGGGGCATCTGTTGCAGGAAATAAGGCATATTCAGATTTTCCTTTCATTTTTTAAACAAATACGTTGCCTGAAATAAAGTGAAAACTATGTTTACTGTGACAACTAAGGATGAAATGAGGCTGAATAAGGATTAAATAAGCCTAAATTATGACTTAAATTAGGCTTAAATTTGGTTGGAATTATTCTTGAATAAGGTATTAGCATTATTTGCAGCGTAATAGCATTGCAGCATTATTTACAGCATTACAACATTATTTACAGCACCATTCACAGCATTACAACATTATTTATAACATCATTTACAACATTACAACATTATTTACAACATTACAACATTATTTACAACATTATTTACAGTGTATTAGCATTACAACGTTATTTACATCATCATTTACAGCATTACAGCGTTGTTTACAACATTATTTATATCGTATTAGCATTACAACATTATTAACAACATTATTTACAGTGTATTAGCATTATAGCGTATATTAATTTTTGGGTAAACTTCCAAATTTGTAGCGTATTAGCATTACAACAAAATGTCAAAATTTACTGGTTTGTTGTTTTTATATCTGTGTAACTTTCTTTTATTATGTATAGTATAATGCTTGTTCTGAACTTAGTTATTACTTCTGATTGTAAGATTAAATTTGGTACTTAACTTTTTTATGAATTTGGTAATGATTTTTGTTTTATTTGCTTTTGGTACCGAACGATGAACCACACTTATCCATGTCCATACTGTGGTGGCAAAATAATTTGAGTGCACTTGTCTTGTATTTTAAACTGGCCATGAAATGAAGAAATTTGTGTGTTGTAATATAAGAGTTTATTTGTTTATCGGTGACGGTGTTTTAGACACTAACAACTCCTCTAACATGTATAAGTGAGAGTGTGGGATGTTCTAGCACCGGTACAGTGATTGATATCCTTTGGTTTTGCACTTCCACCCATTACTCGATGATCATGCTAACAAGTTTCAGTGCAACAAATCATTGTCCATTTACAATATATTCTCTATGATATTGTTTGGCACACAATATTCTGATCTTCCACCACCACTTACCTTAATTATGTGTATTGTTGGTGATTGTGGCATACTTGTATATGTTTGTGGTATTTATGGTCCACTAGTTGTTGTTGTACTTATCTTATCTGTATGCTGTAAACATTTAATTTTTTTAAAATAACTTTGCTTAGTTCTTGATTGCATAATGGGTTAGATTACAAACATGCTAACAAAACCTAGCCCCATGTTTGTATCAATAACAACTAACTTGTACACAATCCAACCTAATCAAAGACCAAAATCAGAATACACATTGCATTCTACATCTCTAGTTGTTGGAATAATGTATTCTAGCTCACCTACCTTGTTTGCATCTATCAAGTGTTGTAGGCTATCTTTCACTAATTGAGTGTCAACTTCTATGTTCTCCAGTAACACTCCAGCTCGTAGTAGAGCCTCTTTCTTCATGTGTGGTAACGGTTAGAACCCTTGCATTTCATGATCTCCACCATAACACTTTGTAGAGTTAGGAATAGCTTTTTCAATGTTTGTGGTTGTAGCTCAGCAAAAGCATTCTCTGTTACTTGTATGAGTTGCTTTAGAGTTCTGGAATTTTCCTTGTGTTGCAGGGATTGAATAGAATTTAAAAAAACCAAATCTAAAATATTCAAATCAGGACTATTTGGTGGCTGAAACCCTAACCTAATGTTAAAACCATCTGAACTTGCAATCCTTCTAAAGCAGTATCATCATCACATATATGTGGCCTTGCATTGTCTTGTCTAATTGTAATATTTGTGCTAGCAAACAGTGGCCACTTTCGTTTGATTGTTGATACTAATTTGTTCAACATGAACTCTTTGGTTACATATCTATCTATTGACTTGATTGGTTTGGTCTCTAGAGTTTCAGCTGGCCTATTCTTACTATCTTTGATTGATGCCACCTTTTCACTGAAAGGCCAGATTCCTATTTTCCCATCAAAGATAATATCCCCTTCATTGTTTATGATAGGCCCACAAACGACACATAGGAACATAATTTTTTGTATGTACCTCTTATTTTGCACAACCAGGTGAGGTTCTTCTTCTTCCGGGAGAAGATAGCACCTCTCCGCGGCTTTGGATTTGTAAAATCATTTCTCGTCCTATGTGAATAACATGATGCATGTCCATAAAACTGGTTTTTCCTACACTTGTGTCATGCTTTAAATGAGAAATCGAGTAGTATAACCTGTGCAACTGATTCATTTATGAGATTCTTGGCTTTATGGCACTTGAGTGGCTGTGAATGGCACCCTCTTTGATCCATCGATACATGGCTGATGTGCTGACACCCAACACAGCCGCATAGTCTCTTTGTGTTGTGCGTAGTTTTAGAGGGACTGCCATTGCGAGTTTCTTGTTTATATGCAAACCTCTTCTTCCCGTATTCCACTTATGCTTGCTGCTTAAATTTCGCCGTAGTCCTTCAGCTTCTTGTGATTTCTGCAGGGCATTGATACGGCTAACCGTGCGGATAGAGGTATTCCATCTTTCAGCAGCATCTATACGTCGGTTGTGGGCAATCTTTCCTTCCTGCTGGTGTTGAAGAAGAAAATCACCAATTTCTTGACGCTCGAGGTTCGTCAAGTGACGAGATGTTGGGGAACCATCCTCCATTACAGCAATGAAGTTGAGATGGAAAATATTATAGTTTTTTACTTAGGTTGTATGTAGAATAACAGAGAGGTTTCTGGTTGTTGTGTAAACAAGGAACATTCAGGTTTATATCTTGTCATCTTTTATGGGTTTCTTCAATTGCTTTTTATAGCAACTAGTAGGTTTGTGTTAGCTTTGAAAAGAAGAGGGAAAATTCCCCCCCATTTTGCCGAGAACTTTTTAGGGGGAAAAGATTAAGTTAATTTTTGGGGGCTGAAGCACATTTTTGAACAGTACTCTTGCAGCCATTATGCCAATTCCAGTGAAACAGAGGGAGTATATAACTATAGAAGCGATTAAATAACCGCTTTCATAGCACCGCTCACTTAAACACCACATTTTAATAATATTAAAAAATTTGCTACCAACATAAAATACATCTTCTAAAGAAGGTGTTTTCCAATAATGGAAGATGATGTTACACTACAAAAACTGATACGACACTCCAATGACGAGACATCTTATTGCCAAGTTTGAACATGAATTAAATCACATTGCGTTGGCATTAAGGACCAGGTTTTAGTGTGTTATATTCTTTTTTAGTGTGCAAAAGGGTGCTAAATCATCTCATGTATTTTACTAGTTTACACCCTAATACATATATACGTGTATAATGTTAATTTAAAATTATTATTTTTTAAAAAATAAATTCCCACCACCTTTTCCTTGATGGTGCCACCGCCGCCCTTCCTCCGTCGGCCCACCGCAAGTGCCACCTCCTAGCTTGAAAATCCAAATCCACCTCCCAACTTGAAAGCCCAGATCCCCGCTGGCGAAAACTATCGCCATGCTTGAAAACCCAGCCACGCCCTCACCTCAACCCTTCTTCTTCTGCCTCAATTTTCCAGTGAAGAAACCCTCCATCGAAGAACCAAGGCTGAAGAGAACCGGGGCGGTGGGCAAAACGAGAGCGAGACGGAGTGAGAACCCGGTGGGGAAACGAGAGCTGGGGAGCTGGAGGAAACGAGAGAGGGGCAGGGGAAACGATAGTCGGGGCTACGAGAACCAGACCGACGCCATTGTTTCGCGGGGAGACGAGAGCGGGGCTGAGAGCGGGTTGACGAGAGGCCGCCGGCAGGTGGATGAAGCTGTTCCCATCGCTTTGGCTCCAGTTCTCTCGATTTTTGGCTCCCCTATTCTGTTTCCGGTGCCATGATTTTTGTTCCCATCATCCTACACCACTGGCTACAACTCTCATTTCCCAGCCATTAGCCACGAGTTTTGCCGAAATTGGGCCTGCCGGCAAAGGTAACTCAATATTCGCGCGCTATTTTCTGATGACATCAACAGAAATTTCATCGCCTTTTACGCCAAATTTGGGTGAAATTTGTCCGGAATGTTAGCCGGAATTCCCGCCGAAAATTGACTGTAATTTCGATCGAGGTGACTCTAGAAATGTTGTCAGATTTAGAAATAAATTTATTTTAATTTTTACTTAAATTCAAAATTTATATTCTATTATAAACTATAAATGTAGGGCATAACTAGCAAAATACAGGGCTTGAAATAGCAAGTCAAGAGATGAAAGAAAGGGCAAACGTAAATTAACAGTACCATTAGCTATGTTACCACGTTAATCTATGTTACCTGCACTCGTATTTTTGGGTTATTTTTTCGACTAATTTAAATTAATCAAGATACAATAAATTAAACTAATTTTTTTAAAAAAATGAAAATTACAATAAAAAATTTGCATTAAATTAATTTGTCAATTTAAATATTATTAAAATAAATTGAATTAAAGTGTACTTAAATTGTAACCGGTGTTCCACCATAATAACTAAAAAGTTACTATTCCGTTTCCCCCCTTATTTTCCAACCTTAATTTATTTTCTTTTAAATTAAAAGTATCAGTTGACTTGTTTGTCGGTTTTGTTCCTTTATTTTTCAGCCTCAATTTATTTTATATTACTGAAAAAGGTATCCGTTGAGCTGTTTGTGTGAGCTATTTAAGATCTATCTTTTCGACAGCAAGAAACTGATATAAATCATACTGTATTCAAATTCGAATATTGAACTAAATTTCTCTCTTTTCCGATATTTTTCTTTAAAATACCGATTTTTTTAAAAAAATAGTATATTGTACGGCAAAGTCTTGGGAAAGACCGTCTTCCATAAGTTTATGGAAAAACGGGATTTAATTAGAATAATAAAAGGTAAAAGATTTTAGTTGCAATATTAAAATTTTATTATGAAACATGTAGTAGTTATAAAATTTATAATCCGGTTCATGCAACCCGGAAATTTTATCTTCATTTCTTCTAATTTACACTTTAAACATTGGTCTTTTCATGACTTATGGAAAAATCGTCTTTCCAGAGACCAACTCAATTGATAATCTCCAAGAAAATATTGAGAGAAATCATCCTTAATGTTGTTTAACAAACAAATGCCGACATGGATACGGTGTAGGCAGTGGTGATGGAGTCGTTAATGATGGAGAATCCAGATACTCCATCTGTTTCACTATATTTGACACATTTACTAATTTTGTATATTTTTTAAAATTGTCACGTTTTCATTTATGGGAAAAAATGCATCATTCTCAACTGCTCATTAAACTTTTAAATTCTTTCACTCAATTCTCTCCACACATTTCAATTTGCAAAAATAACACCTAAACTTATGGTGCCAAAGGGAACGAGATTGTCCTTGAAAAGGTAGGGATTTAGGAATAGGTAAACCAAACATTTAATATTTCACGCATTTTTTATTTGTTTTTTATATAATGGAGCATCTCGATCTTTCCGTATGAAACCACAGGTATCATTGTTGACCAAGACTTGAGATATAATAAAAGTTATATATATATATATATATATATGTGCACTAAAAGAATGAAGGGCTATATCTACATTTATCAAAGAATTGAGGATTGTATTAGTATATTTTTCCTTTATAAAATTACACAATACTTAAACATTTATCCCTACTTCCTAACATAGAAAGTATACTTAATTGATGAGCATTTTATACTCCCTCTGTCCCAATTCAAGCTGCAATTTTACTATTTGACAAGTCAACACAGTCAAACTTTGACCACATATTT
>JAULKJ010135639.1:0-24596 GCA_032355405.1 Rubia balearica | reverse complement strand
AGTGTTGTTGAGTAGTTAGTGTTGTTTTTATTTTTTTTGTTGTTGGTTTTTTCTGTTGAGCCTTTGTGATAGTTATCTGTGTACTTCTGATTCTTTTTCTAGTGTTTCTATTATTTAGGTATTGTTTGGTTCCTAGTTTATGGTACATACCCGTTCCACGAACTTAGGAACTTTACACTATCTAACGGAGTACGCAGGTAGTCAAAGAAGAAAGAGGAGGAGAACTAGAGTGGGGGTTTCACAAGAACTATCTTTTGTAGTTGAAAAAACTATGGAGATAGCGAAGGATAATCGCACACTTAGGGAGTTGATAGTTCCTAACTTGGAGAATCAACCCCTATGTATTGTCTTCCCACCTTTGTCACCCAATTGTTACCTGTGAGCTCAAGAGCGGCATGATCCAGTGTTTGCCAACTTTCCATGGAATGGTCGATGAATATCCTGACAAGCACTTATCGGAGTTTCATCTAGTTTGAATCAACATTAATCCCCCAGGAGTCTCGGAGGAGGATTACAATTTGAGTTCGTTTCCCTTCTCACTATGGGATGTGGCCAAATATTAGTTGTACTACCTTCTACCTAGTTGCATTACCTCCTGGATGAACATGAAGTGCAAATTTCTTGAGAAATATTTTTCAGCTTCAAATTCTTCAGGTTTGAAGAAACAGCTCTCCAATAAATCCCAACCGTAAATGGATCCCTCTACGAGTATTGGGAAAGATTCAAGTGGCTACTGGCAAGTTGTCCATATCATCAGTTCAATGAGGGATATTTGGTAAACTATTTCTTTGAGTGGTTGCGTGATGATGACATGCGAATGGTGAATACCACTTTCAATGGTTTGATCGTCAACAAAAGTCCCAAAGATTCTATAGCACTCTTCGAAGAAATGGCCAATGGAACAAGGCAATTTAGCACTAGATCTTAAGTGAAGACCGTGGATGAGCAGGCTCAATCTTTCAAGCTAGAGAAGCAAGTCCAAGCTCTTGCTTCTATGATGAAGGAATTCATGAAAGAGAGAGTTCACCAAGTAACGGTTTGTGGCATTTTTAGTCTCGATCATTACACCAATGCTTGTCCTCAAATGGCAGAAAACTCTGAGGAAGTGAAGGAATCAGACTTAATGGTGGAAATGGGCTATAATTCTATAGGGGGAAATAATAACAAGGGTTCCGGGGGAACTAAACAAGACCCCTATGCGAATACTTTCAACACGAGGTACCACGATCACCCCAACTTCCATTGGTGTGAGGAGAATCAAATTCAAAGGTACAATCGAGGCACACAAACTGCACCTCAACCTTATCCAAGAGGAGAAGGGCCTTCCAACAACAACGCCTCACTTTACAAGTTGAATTGAGAAGATATCTTGGAAGCTATTTCTCAATTGGCTAGGAAACAAAATGTTTTTGTGGAGCTCACAAGGTGTGATATTTAAGATCTCTGGACCAGGGATTTTTATAAAAAAATATTGAAATCTAGGTTGGGCAACTAACCACCTCGGTGAGCCAACTTGAGGCCAAAGAATCTAGAAAGCTTCCTTCCGACCGGAGATCAATCCAAAGAATGTGAGCAATTTGAAGCTAAGGAGCTGGAAGGAGATGCGTGAGCCCGAGAAGGAAATATTGCAAGAAGATGACTTGGTGGAGGAAAGCAACAAGACCAACTTGAAGAAGCATGAAATGGTTGTAGAGGAGGATCCAGTCAAGGAGCTTCCTACACCCGAGATGAGGGTAAATATCCGCTCACCTTTCCCTAGTGCAGTTAAGGGAAGGCCCAAGGTGGAAACCACCGATGAGCATATTAGGAAGATATTCGATAAGGTTGAGGTTAGCGTTCCACTTTTGGACTTGATTGAGCATGTGTCTTCTTATGCTAAATTCTTAAAAGTTGCAGGTACTAAAAAGAGGAACAAACCACTTAGGCAGTTAGGAAAATTAAAAATAAGGGGAGTGGTTACTCTTAATCACCGAAATTTGCTTAAGAAATGTGATGACCCCAACATATTTTCAATTCCTATCTCCTTAGGTGGAAAATTGGTGAAAAATGCTATGATTTATTTAGGAGCATCTATCAATGTAATCCCTCCTGGCCTTTATAAGAACTTAGACATAAGTGAACTTAAGGAAACTAGGGTAATTTTCCAATTAGCCGATCACTCCCAAGACAGCCCTTGAGGTTTAGTTAAGAATGTAATGGTTAGAGTAGGCAGTTTAGTGTTTCTGGCGGATTTCTATGTCCTTGAGCGCACGATGGTGGTGCACCCTCAATTTTATTCGGTATACCTTTTCTTAAAACGTCAAGGACTAAGATAGATGTTCATTTGGGAACACTAACTCTAGAGGATGACATTGATAAGGCAGGGTTTGATACTTATAAATCTAAGCATGATTCACCTAATCCCTCTCTTGTGTGCAGAAGCATAACTTTGTGCGATGAAATTTCTCAATGTGAAAACTCTTGTATGATTTATTGATAATGATAATTACCTTGATGAAGCTCTTGATAATAGTGATGAAGATAGCCTAGATGATGAGAGTCATAATGAGTATGTGATTGATGAAAGAAATCCTACCTTGCGCTTTAATTGTGATGATCATGTCGATGAGACTTATGTTTTGCATGATGTTAGTGATAAATTGTCTATCATGGATTTTTTATATGCTCACTAACATGAAGAGGTTAGTGGAGGTGGCGAGGGCATAAAACATCCCCGACCACCTCCTAAACCAAAGGAAATGGCTAAGAACTAGACATGGGCTAGGTATGGATATTCGATATCTATGGAAAACAAGGTGCTTAAAAGTGAAGATGGCACACTCTGTGGAGAGCTCTCCACAATGATGTCATAACGGGTGGAGTTGTCGATGGAGACTCCGAAGACCCAATGGTAGGTTCCGTTTGATTAAAATGCATGAATAAATAAGTCGTGAGAAAGACAATAAAAATACGTGATCTTTCTTGCTTTGTTTTTATATCTTTTTGTAGATAGATTTTACATGCTTTGTTTATGACAAAAGATCTTAAGATGAAACTCTTTTTGATTGATAAATTATGAGTTCGAATCTCGTGCATTTTGGTTGTAAGGTTACAGGATTTTTTGGGTGACTAAGTTTTTGAAAATGGAAGGAACTAGGGGGGAAAAGGTCTCATTCATAGAAAGCCTCATGCTAGACCCTTCACAACACGAGGCATGCCTCGTGTCAGGTACCCTCAGAACGAGGGTAGCCTCATCTCAGGCACCCTCAGCACGAGGTTGGCCACGTGTCAGGCCTCATGTGGCTGCATTATTTTGGTAAAAAATGCAGATTTGCAAAAATTAAAATTTCATGCCAAAACATGCATTTTTTTGCCCATTCATTGGCCAATTCTTTTATTCCCGAGGATTGTTGATGTAAATAGTACCGTAATAAACATCAACGCCTCCCTTATGCATTAATTAAATTGTACTTTTATCCACCAACATTTTCTAATTTCAAAAGTGCCATCCTTATCTCATTTGTACCTCCCTTCTAAATCACCTTCTTTGCTGAAAATAAAGATTCATAGTTCATTCCCTCACCCCTATGAATCATTTAGCTCATTGAAATCTCTCAAAAACACTCACTCTCACTTCATATTAGTGAAACGCGAAAATTGGAGATTTTTCTCTAAAAAATTAGCATTTTTGCTTCTTCTTGTGTGGAATTTTCACCTCTTAGCTTCAAATTATGGATAGTATGTTAAGCTTTATGTTTACTTTCATTTTTTAGTGTGATGTTGATCTGATGATGAGCTTGAATCTTGAAAAATCTTGAAGTGTTTTTGTTGAAATTTTTAGGTTATGGGAATGATCTTGTGTTAAACTAAGTGTGGGGAAAGTATATGTTCTTATGCTTTGATGATATGATTTTAATTGATTGTAGTGATTTAGGAGGAATGATTATTAATTGCATGATTTTCTTGATGGGGTGGAATGATTTTACATGAGTTTGTTGTTTAGGGAGAATGATTCATGGGGTTGACCACCATTTCCGGGAGTGTGGCACATAGATAGAAGTACTTGAGATGCCCAAAGAAAACTATATTGGAGATAAAGTTTCCATGCGAGGAGACCTTAGGAGCTCTAGGTCTACTCGAGCCCGTCACGTATTTGCTATGCCGAATAGGCCTAGAGTGTTTCTTAGACAAGCATTCCAAGACTTACATATGGTGGAATTTGGAGTTTTTGGCGGCCTTGGAGCAAGCAACGGACAATGAGGAGAGGAGAATTATCCATTTCCACTTGGATGATAAGGAGTACCCTATGTCACATCGGGACATTGCCCAAGCATTCGGGTGGAAGTACGAGAAGGAGATTCCAGACACATAAGGCCTTCCATTTTCATTGAGAAACTTTTGGAGAATTCTTTCGAGCACAGAGAAGAAGCATCTATGCAAGAGATTTCACAGTGCCCCGGCTCGGACGTCTAAGTCCTTTAGGCAATGACTCCAGAGGGGAATTTCCAACCCAATATGGTGGCGACCTTTGTGAAGGAATACATGGCCATGGGAAACAAGAAAGGTGAAAAAATATCGATGGGTGGCCTAGTCGGACTCTTAGCCCAACACCTGGGTCATCCGGTTTCTTCTCTATTTGCATTGGAAAACTTAGGTCGTTCGGGGACAAGTTACACTATGGATAACTTGGAGAGGGCTTCTATGGTAGCTACCACAACCTCTGAAGATTTATTTGTATGGTTGTAAATTGGCTCCACAATCTGTAGCTTCATGATCCTTTCACAACAGCTGGAGTGCACCACTATCAACCAAGATAATGTATTGGAGCATTTGTTCCTAGCACCCGATCTGGGGTTTGAGAAGGGCTTCTACAAATTATTATTAATCCCGGACATAGCCATTGAGGAGGAGGATGGTGAGAATACATCTAGGGTGCCACCTAGTCGCACTCACCTACCCGTAGACTTCCTCAACCAACTCCGCATTTTTGGGGAACAACTTGCATTGGTCATGCGGTAGGCTATATGAGTTTATAATTGGAGGATTTTGGGACTAGACTGGACTCTATAGAGGGCACCATGCAAGTTTTGGGGTCTAGGTTGGACTCCAACAAGCGTGAAGTGATGGAGGAGTTCCCTGTTGTGGATGAGGGGGCGGATTTCCAAGAAGGGGTCGTAGAGAAATTGATCAAGAGATTCCATATCTCAAGGCTTGATGGTTTTCAGGATCTTATTCCCATCGAGAGGTAAGAAATGAGCCATGAAGAGAAAAGGAGAACGCGCGAGACAAGGCGTTTGAGGGAGGACCCTTCGGGGTCACATTGAGTTCTGTTACTTTTCTCTTCCTCACTTATGATTTCTTTCATTTCATTGCATTGGGGACAATGAAAAGTTCAAGTATGTGGGAGGGATTAGTGAAACACTTAGGAGTTTTTCATCTCGGGATTCCTTTGTGTTTTGGTGTTGCTTTATTTTGAGTTTGTTTTGGTATTATCATTGGTTTTGGGAAGTTGGTAGAACTTTTTGTGGTGTAATTGTTATTTTTCATGATTTTTATGTAGTATGAAGCCCACCTTTGAGGCATTTTGTGCTACACAAAAAAATTTAAAATATATATATACCCGGCTAAGTTGGAAACCTGAAAGGGTAACTTAGGCAAAAATTGGAAAAAAAAAGCCTGAATAGGTCGAAAGACTTTGGCAAAATTAAGAGGCTGGACATGGCTAGGTTGGAGAACCTAGGTAAAAATGAGACGCAATGTAGAAAAAAGTGAGAAGTGAGCTCAACATGTGTGAATGTTAGGGGGAAAACCCGACAAGGATCCTAGGCAAATTGAGAGAAATTGAGAGAAATCAGAAACTAAAAATTTGAACATCTTTTGGCCATTTTTGGTGGTTTCTTCATCATCTCTTGGATTTTCTTCGGCGGAGTGAGCTAGTATAGCACTTATCATTTTACTTTGCCTTTTTCCCTTTTCTTCTTTGTACTTTTGGTGGATAGGTTACTTTAACATCTTCAGGGAGAGTGAGAGTTGTGAGATTCTTACAATCTTTGGGGTACTAGGGTAGCTTAGGAATAAGTTGAATGTATTGGTTAACTTATCTCTGCATGCTACATTCTTCTTGGATCTTTCTCGTTTTTAGTTACTCGAGGACGAGTAATGGTTTAAGTGTAAGGGGATTGATGTGTACCTCTATGTATGCATTAACCATTTATTATCATATTTTTGTTTGGTTAATTGCTAGTTTTAGTTAGGTTTACACAAAAAAATAGTTAAGACGGCCATTATTGGTTTTCTTGACTAAATCCCGAGTTTTGTAGATTTAATTGAAACAAATAGATACTTTGTATTCATGAGCAGCTAGATTTTTCTTTGTGAGCTTACGAGTATATTGCTTGTGAGTATTTATACATAATTTTGTAGAAGGCCATCCGCGAGAGTGGTAAGAGATATTTGAAGGCCATTCGCAAGAATGGTAGAAGATATTGAAGATCATTCGTGAGGATGATAGTAGATTGAAATCCACAGACTTAAATGCATGGAAGTAGTTGGAATTGAGCTAGAAAAGGTGGATTTGAAGTTCAACAAGGCCAAGAACAGAAAATGGCGCCAACCAGCCAAATCAGCCGACCGGCACGAGCCAAGCTAGTGTAGCACGACTCATTCTGGGGTTGCTAGCATGGCTCGTGCCATCTAACAAGGCCTTGCCACAACCCTCAAGTGTCGACCATATCTAGTCTAACATGGTCGTGCCTTTAAGAGTAGACTTCGACTCTATTTTTTCTGGCTTGATTCCATCTACTATCACGTTTTGACTCGTGGCCTTCTGTCTACTACCATTCTTGCCAATGGAATTCTAATATCTACTACCACCCTTGCAGATGGCCTTTTACAAGATTACGCCTAAGTGTTCATGAGCAACCTACTAGTAATCTCACAAAAAAATATCTAGGTGCTCGTGAGGACAAAGTGTCCATTAGATCTAATTAAGCCTGCTAAACTCGGGATTTAGATAATAAAAACAACGGTTATCAAAACCCTTTGTAATGTAAACCTTACTAAAAGTAGCAATCAGCCAAACAAAACATAATAACAAATGTGTCAAATGCATTAGTTAACACATACATTTAGGTGCAGATCAATTCTCCCACACTTAAACCTTTACTCTTCCTCGAGTGAACAAACACGAGCAAAGATCTAAGAGGAAAGTTGCATGCAAGGATAATTTAACCAATACATTAAACATTATTCTAAGCTACCCTAGTTCCCCCAAAGATGTAAGAATCTCACAACTTTCACTCTCCCGGAAGAAGCTAAAGTAACCTATCCACCAAAATCAATCCAATAAAAGGCAAGGTGTATGTTGTAAGTGTGAAGCTAACTTACACCGCCGAAGAAGCCAAGAGATGTTCAATTAAAGTTCATGTTTTCTTTCAATTTCTCTCATTTTGCCTAGGAGCCCATTCGGGTTTTCATCCTAGATTTACACACATGTTGAGCTCACCTCTTAACTTTTTCCACACCATAGATTCCTACTTTTTCCTAGGTTTTTTAATCTAGCCAGGCCTTTCCCTTTTCCTCCTAAGTCGCCCTTAAGGGTTTTTGACTTAGCTGGGTCTTTTTTTCTTCATTTTTTCATTTTTTTTTGTGTAGCAAAAAATGCCTCAAAGATGGGCTTCATACTACATGATGATAAGAAAAACAAAAAATGACACCACCAAAATGTTCCAAAAACATTACCACACACAAACTACAAATGATTCAGTCACACCAAAAATAAAGTTTTCAAAACAAACTAGCAAAGTATGTTTTTGAAACTAGTGAGGGAAAAATCAATAGAATGAAGGGAAATATTCATCAAACACATCCAAAACAAAGCAAGAAAAAAAAAGGAGAAATGCAACCATGTAGGTGTTCCAACCCCTCTCCCATACTTAGTTCATGCATTGTCCCCAATGCATGTGACCAAGGTGAAAAGGAAAGGTTGGAAAAATGCTGAAAAGTCCTCAACACCGTTGTTGACGTCTGGATCCACACCTCTGCCTATGCGGATCCTAATGATGGTACATGTCTCCAATGCTTGCTGTCCTCAGCAGATCAGTGATCTCCCTCATACCTTAGTGCAGTAAGTCGATGTCTTTTCTCAAATAGTGGAGCTGATCATCTACCTCGTCAAACCTATCTGCAGTCCTCTCCTGATGATAGTCAAGCTGCCCCAAGATGATGCACATCTTACTCAACCCCAAAGATAGCATCACCCCAAGACTGCATCCACTGCTATTCCTGTCTCTATAGTTGGGTCCATATGTGGTAAGATGAAGCTGACTGGTATTCCTGTGAGTTGTGCTCCCTGAAAGGGTTGAACTGTTGGTACTCTCATGGATGAGCCTTATGCTGGGGTAGAATGGAAATGTTGTGTCGATAAGGGTAAACAATAGAAGGGGACCTACGGATGCTTTATCTTCTCGACTGTACAAAGTAATCAAAATATGGGGAGTAGCTGCGCTTGTGAGAACAACGGCCGGTGGGCTAGTAGGAATCCTCCCGGATATTGATCCCCCCACCCCCCCCACCCCCCGATAAGGCAGTGGTGCTCCAAAAAACTCCTCAATTGGGGGCAGTGGCATAAACTGAGGCTCGACTACTGGTGGTGGCATAAAGTGAGAGAATCCTTGTGGTGGCTGAAGAAGCTAGTGGTCAGTGAGGAATGGGTGTGCAGGCTGGTCGGGAATTTGGTCTTCATTCATTGAGGCCTGCTTGGCATGCTCTCCCTGCTCATCATCATCACCCTGCTTATCCTTCTCTCTTGCATGGGGGCCTCCCACTATTGCTTGCATCCCCTAATTAGGATATAAGATAAGGTTTTGCACCCTGAATGTCTTCTCCAACTTATTTCTTTTGCTTTGAGGAAGCCTCATAAAGTTGGCATTTTTATAGCACCCTTATACAAAGTCTCGGGTATGTCTAACACTAGTGGGGTAGGCTAAGGATTTAATTATTTCCACTTAAGCCTTATCCACTTTTAGACCTTGGGCTGACACTACATGGCTGAGAATAATGTTTTTTTTCTACCATAAAGTGGCATTTTTTGGAGTTCAATACGAAGTTTGTGTTGATAAACCTTTCTAGTACTAGTGCTTGATGATGTAGGCAACTATTGGAGGAGTCTTCATGGATGGTGAAATCATCCATGAAGACTTCTACGAAGCGCTCAATGAACTCCGAGAAGATGCTAACCATACATATTTGAAAACTACCTGGGGCATTGCAAAAACCAAACGGCATGCGCCTATAGGGTAAAGTGCCAAAAGGGCATGTGAAGGTGGTCTTTTCTTGGTCCTCAAGGTCAATACCTATTTGGAAATATCCTGAATAGCTATTGAGAAAGGAGTAATAAGCGTGACTTGCCAACCTCTCTAGCATCTGATTAATGAAGGGTATGGGAAAATGGTTCTTGCGAGTTATCATGTTTAGGAGGTGATAATCAATGCATCTAGCCACCTGTTTTAAATACAGGTGGGTACCAAGTCCCCATCCTTGTTCTCTACGACTGTTGCCCCATTCATTTTTGGCACCACCTTGGTGGGAATTACCAAAGTACTATCAAAGACAGGATATATCACCCAGCCTTAAGTAGCTTAAGAACTTCACCCTTAACCACTTCTATCATCGGTGGGTTTAACCGTTGTTGAGGTTGTCATATGGGTTTTGCACCCTCCTCTAATAGTATGTGGTTCATACAGGTTGAGAGACTTATGCCTTTAATATCAACCTATAATTCCATTAAACTTCCTAAGGACCTCAATAAATTTATCATCTTGGTCACTCGTGAGCTTACAATAAATAATCACCAGTAATGTCTCTTCCTCACTTAAGAAAACATATTTCAAATTTTTGGGTAAAGGCTTGAGTTCGACTATGGGTGGTTCCTCTATGGAAAGCTTGGTTACGGGCATCACTAGTTCATCTAGATTATCCGGGAGAGTTTCTAAGTGTGTCTCAATGTGGGAGTCAACATCCCCCATTCTTTCTACCAAGATAGCATTTAGAGAATTAAAATATGTATCATTAATGGTATCATTCTCTAAAGCTACAATCACGCCACCATTAAAAGTTTCTTCAACAATATCATCAATAACATCAATCACATGTTAAACTTGAAAATGTATTTACCCATTCTAAGCTTAACTTCCCAGTATACAAGTCAATTTTAGCCCTAGAAGTTTTCAAGAAAGGCCTAACTGAAAAAATAGGTGGGGTTTCTTTTTCATTCTCTATATCTAAGATATAAAAATTCACTGGAAAGGTTAGTTCATTTACTTTAACCATAAAATCCTCCACAATACCTCTTGGGTATGTATTGGAGCGATTGGCTAATTGAACTACTAATCCAGTTCATGAAAGTTACCTAGGTTCTATGATTTAAACAAAGAATATGGGATGAAATTAATAGAAGCTCCTAAATCTATCATAGCATCTTTGATCAATGTTCCTTTAACCATGCAGGGGATGGTGAACATGCCGAGGTCATTACATTTAGGGGGATGGCCTTTTTGCACAAGGAAAGCGGGGTGATCACTAGTTTGATCTATCAATTTATGCCTAAAATCATGCTTCAAAGCACATGATTCTTTCAAAAATTTGGCACATTTATGCATAGGATTATTATTGTCAAAGATAGGAGGACTAACTTCACAATGTCAAGGGATCTCCGAAGTCTCCTTGTTGTGGTAAACTCCTTGCCTATTCTTCGACCCATCCGGGAAAGGAGGTTGTGAAGCTTCTTCTTCCATTTTCTGCTTCTTTCTAACCAGTTGGCTCACCCTTTCCATCAAATCAGTCACTTGCCCTCACACTCTCTCAATGCTTGAGAAGAGTTGAGTTCCCAAATCTCTAATGTAGCCAAGCACTTGTGATTGGAGAGACTCACTAGTTCTGCCAAAATTAGCCGAGGCTTCAAGCACTTCCTCACACACGGACTTAGGAACTAACCTTAGGGATTTGTTTTAGGCCATTATATAGGTTGGTGAATGCCAACTGTCTAACTCAGAGTGTTGGTTCCCCAATGCATCCCCATACGATAAATTCGGGTTGTAACTAAACCCCAAATTGGGAGAATCATGGTATGGGTACCATTCTAGATCCCATTAGCCTTAGGAACATATCCTACAAAACCTCACTCATTGAGCCTCTCCTCTCTACATTTGTTTTTTTAAAATAAAATCAAAACAAAGAAAATATACAAAATTCATAATCGTAGTGCAAGGGTTCTTGGTTTACACCAAGAACTCAAGCAATACTTATTTCAAAAAATAGCAAAAACACAAAAACACTACTAGAAAATTAAAGCCCAAACTACTCTATCAACTAGTCATGCAAGCAAACAATCAAATTGAAACTAGCATCCCTAGCAGCGGTGCCAAAATTATATCAGCACTCCGCAGGATGGGAGAATTAACCCACAAAGGGCTGGAAGATCAAAGATTAAAAAAAATTATATTCCTCCCGTATGCTCACTAACAACTACTAGAAATTAGTTAGTGGCAAGTCTGGGTCATTCACAAAGATGCTAGAATAACAAAGTTAACTAGCATAACTCACAATCGGGGTTCACTTTGATTGTGTGTCAGGAATAGCTAGGTTACAAACATAGATTGGGGGAGGGGTTTATCGAATAACTACCTGATCATGCAATTCAGAGAGATTAAACTATATTAAACTAGCCTTGGGAATATTTACGTAACATGACTAATGAATGACTTTGATCCTAGATTATATCACATGTAAGCCATATAAACCTATCTCATTCCTATGTCACATAGTATGGATGATAGTCGGCCATTCCCAGTGTCTGTCACACAAAGGTTCATCAGCATTTTATAGGTTATCACCACCGCCTCTGTAATTAGGGAAAGTGTGTCGATCGAACAAAGGATCCAAGTTGCGCTCCTATTTCCCCATAAAAATAACTCTCAATGCTAACTCGGTCTCACTTAAAGGATCAAGTGCCTGAGTAGTCGCTTTTCGTAGGTAGCAACCGATAGGTATGAGAGTAAGGAAATACATCCCAGGAACTCCACTATGGATGATTTTCCCTAGGCCTATAGAGTAAAGAAATATGCATCTCATGATAACTATAGGGTTGAAACGACTATGGTCGCTACACGAAAGCCCTAGTTGCTACTTACTATCATGCTCATTCTATCAGGGTTCATCTCCCTGTTAGGGGCATCTATCATCCCTAACATGAATTTTTATTACACGATGATCCAATCAAGCCAGGCTATGATGATCGAGATGGTAATCTCAATCATACATGCATGCACTCACATCGCCGATTCTTGCGAACCTACAATAGGCCTAACCCAACGCTCCCAAGGTAGCAAACAATCCTAGAATGATAACATATCATATATGAAAATATGGTGCATAATAGAATATACATAACATTCATCTTACAAGAATATAAAGCACAAGTCAAACATGAATATTCATAAACAAAAAAGATAGGAAGATCTAAAATCTCACAAAATCATCACTTGGTCATGAATACAAATAAATCTCCAAGTAATTACACAACTCCATGCACATTGAACCCAATACAATCATTGGATTAAATGTTATAGGCATAAACTAGGAAATAGTAAATTAGAAGAAAAGAGTTAGTCTCTTTCTCTCTCTACCTATTCTTGAAACTAGAATTACAATAATGATTGTTGATAGATCATAAACACTAGTCCCATGCATATGCACGCATACCTTCATTTGGAGTCGTTGTCTTCAGCTTCTGATGGCGCAACCACGGACTGCAAGTCCGGGTTTTCACTATATGGAGGCAGAGGCCGTGCGGTGCCAGGACTTAGTCTCAAAAGCCACTTATTTGGCACATGCTGTGTAAACGTACACGGGTTGTGCCAGTCTTCTATTCCTTCCAAACTTTGACTTTTTTATTCGGCGACGTATAAACACTTGGCCTTTGGTCTACTACCATTCTTACGGATGACCTTCAACTATCTTCTACCATTCTCACGAATGACCTTCACTAAGCTACTTCGAAGTGCATCCGGGAGATCTACAAATAAGCTTACAAAATAGAATTTAGATGCTCGTAAATACATAGTATTTATTAGATCTAAATAATCTACAAAACGAGGGATTTTGATAAGAAAATCAACAATGGCCATCTATACCCTTTGTAATGTAAACCCTCTTAAACCTAGGAATCTACCATACAAAAGCTACTAAAAGATATGAAAACACATGCTTCTAGCATCTCATCAAGTCCCTCGCATTTAAACCTTTACTCATCCTCTAGTAAACATGAACGAGCAAAGATCTAAGTAAAACATAGCATTCAAAAGAGCACATTGAGGGATGGCTCCTAGTTTTAAGAATCAACCTCTCTGTATTATCTTCCTGCCTCTTCCGCAAAATGTTACATGTGAGCTTAAGAGTGGGATGATACAATGTCTGCCTACATTTCACGGGATGGCTAGGGAGGATCCCAATAAGTACCT
The DNA here is from genome assembly GCA_032355405.1 of Rubia balearica. Taxonomy (NCBI): domain Eukaryota; kingdom Viridiplantae; phylum Streptophyta; class Magnoliopsida; order Gentianales; family Rubiaceae; genus Rubia; species Rubia balearica. Next base: position 11,100 of record JAULKJ010135639.1, on the reverse strand, counting down.
ATCGAGATACCATTAAGTTTGTACAATATGAAGCCATCGAGGGTATTGCGGCTTCCAAATGAATCCTTGTATGAGTATTGGGAAAACATCAAGAAATTCTTGGAAAGCTGTCCCTACCATCCGTTCAAGGAGGGAGATCTCATGTAATATTTCTTTAAGGGCTTGTGGGATGAGAACATGCGGATGGTAAATGTTGCGTGCAATGGTTCGATAGCTAACAATAGCTACAAGGACGCGATACTCTTATTTGAGGAGATGGAAAATGGTACACCCCATTTTGGGACCCGGTCGAGAGTGAACACATTGAAAGAACCCACTCACTCCCCTAAGCAAAAAGAGCAAATCCAAGCTCTTGCATCAATGATGAAAGAGTTCATGAAGGGTAGGACTCAACAAGAAAGTTTACGATATTTGTAGTTTGGACTATCCGACCGATAAGTGCCCACAAGTAATGGAAGACTTTGAGGGTGTTAGGGCATTGGACTTCAGTGGAGGAAATAGGCAATATGGTAGGGGACAACAAGGGTTCCACCAGAACCAAGGAGGAGAAAATCATCATGATTTTACTCAAATATCTTTAACCCCGATATTGTAACCACCCAAATTTACGGTGGCGCGATGACCAACGAGTATACAATCAAGGGTGAGCTCCACCTCAACCATACCCATGGTGAGAAAATCCTTCAAACTACAATGGTCCTCTCTACAAGTCAGATCAGAAAGAGATCTTAGAGGCTATTGTGTAAAAGCCCAAGAAAAATGTCATGGTCCACGGAGCGAACAAGAACATATATTGAAGATTTGGGCTTGAGGGCTTTCTCGAGCATCAAGAATCTCGAGGTGCAAGTTGGGAATTTTCCACCTCGGTTAGTTGACTCAAGGCAAAAGATTCTGGAAAGCTACCTTCCCAATCCAAAGTCAAACCATGAAATGTGAAAGCTCTAAAATTGAGAACTGGGAAGGAAGTGAGAGAATCCAAGAAGGAGATTTTGCAAGAGGATGACAAGATTGTGGAGAACACCAAGACCAAATTTGAAGAGGAAAAAATAATCATTGAGGAGGAGCCAGTCCAAGAGCTCCCTACCACTGAAGCGAGGGAAATCGACCCTCCGCCGCCATTCCCGAGTTCTTTGAGGAGAAGGGAAAAGGTGGCGTCCAACAAGGAAAAAAATGCTCAAATCTTTAAAAAGACTGAGGTTAGTATTTCACTCTTAGACGTAATTGAGAAAATTCCACCATATGCTAAGTTTTTAAAGAATGATTGCACTAGGAGAAGACCTAAATCTATTAGAAAAGTAGGGAAATCAAAAATAGGTGGAATCCCAACTTTAGCTCATAGATACATTCCTAAGAAGTACGACGATTCTGGCATGTTTTCAACTCCTATTTATCCAGGTGGTAGGTTAATTAAGGATGGTATGATTGACCAAGAACTTCCATTAATGTTATCACCTACTCCCTCCATCCCACTATAAATGGCTTAGTTGACTTTTGGGAGTCAAACTAATCCAACTTCGACCATTAAATTCTATTATTACATATATAAGACTATTATCATATCATATGTCGTTGGATTCATTATAACATGTATTTTTATAATATATTTTTTCTGATTTTTTTAACACACATAAATAAAGATATTAATGGTTAAAAAGTGATGCAGTTGACTCCCAAAAGTCAACTAAGCCATTTATAGCGGGACGGGGGGAGTATAGTTTATTTGAAACTCTCAAGCTTGGAGATTTTAGAGACAGTTCAACTAGCTGACCATTCCCAAGCTAGCCTTAGGGCGTTAGTTAGGGATATGATGGTTAGAGTGAGAAATCTTATTTTTTTTCGACAGAATTCTATGTCCTTGATATGTCGCACAATGGAAGTGCACCCCAATTCTATTGGCGGACCACTTTTTAAAACGTCGAGGACCAAGATAGATGTCTACTTAGGAAATTTGACCATAGAGGATGACATGGACAAGGTTGGCTTAGAAATTTATAAATCCAAGCATGAATCCTTTAAACCCTCTCTTGCGTGCAATGGTATAAGCCTCTATGATGAATTTGAACAATTTGATGAATCCTTCATGAGTGATGATGATGAAAGTCTTTGCATGATTGATGAGGGAAAGCATGTTTTGAGCATTAATTTTGATGAGAATGTTGATAACACTTAGGCCTTCCATGATATTAGTGTTAATATTCATGTTGTGGATTATTTTTCTATGGACACTAACATGCAGTGGACTGCGGAGTTTGGTAATAAATTAAAACCTCCTAGACCACCTGCCAAACACGAGGAAAAGGCTAAGGATTTGGCATTATCTAAGGGTAAACATGAACCCCCGATTAGAAAGAAAGGGCATGAAAATAAGGATGATGCTTTGTGGAGACCTCCCCACAGAGATGTCATCATGGGTGGAGTCACAGATAGCAACTCTGGAGACCCAATGATAAGTTTGTTATAATTCTAATTGTATGAAAAATCAGGACGATGATAAAAATATGGTGTTTTTCTTCATTTTGGTGGTTTTTGTTGTTAGTTTTTTTTTTCTTGTTTTGTGTTTTGCAAAGTATTTTGTTGGAAATTCTTCTTGTTGTTGATCTAAGATCGAGTCTCGTGGTTTTTGTGTTAGGTGAAAAATAGGGTTTAAAGTGAAGGGTTAGAAAAAAAAGGTGCAAGGGGGCGTGCATGGATCGTGTAAGATGAACCAGCATGATGCCTTCATATGGCACGGCCGTGCCATGCCTCTTTCCAGATGAAAAATTAAGCAGACGAGTAGAAATGCATAATTTTGGCAAGGGTCAAACTTTGCCAAAATTAGCAATTCTGCCACATCCGATCTACAACCTTCTTCTTGCCCAAATTGGTAAGGTCCAGTGGTACTACACCAAGTATTAACACCTTTATGAACATGAATTCATGGAACCTTTAATCCAAAAAATTCCTTTTTTCTAAACCCATTACTACCCTCATTTTGTCTCCTCCTAAACAACCCATTTGTGAAACATCATTAAATCTCTAGGTCTGAATTCTGAATTCAAAGTACCTTTCTCCATCAATGCAGACCATTTAGCTCACTCCAATAACTTAAAACATCCACCCTCATTTCACAGTAGGAAAAATTCAGATTTGGGAATTTTTCTCTCAAGGGAGAGAACTCTTTGTTTTTTCTTGTGTAGTCTTCATCTTCTAGCCTCCAAATTTGGGTAATTCTTTAAAATTTGTGTTTACTTGATTTCATTAGCATGAATTGTGTTATTGGGGGGGAGTTGAAATTTGAAAATATTGAATGTTTTGTGAGAGTATGTTGGTTATGCGCATGATCTTAAGTTAAACTAAGTGATGAAGGTATTTTCACCAATGGAAGTCTCTTGTCGTGATCTCTGAATCGCGTACGATCTGCAAGACAAAGCCCCCGGTGTCTGGGGGGTAAATACTCTGATGCTTAAGTTAGTACAAGCCTTTACCCCAGAGTATTGAATGAATATAAGGTGTACCAAACCTGTGTATTTATAGTGGGGAGAATCCGACATTCTCTAGGTTTGATCCCCTTTTCCTTATTTTATATGTATAGTAGTTCGAGTATAATTGGTATACATGAGATAGCTTCCTTGTTGGAATCAACAATGTCCTTAATTAGGATTGGATCACGCGTCCCTTTATGGGCCCCGGGTTGGACCTTAGATGCTATCCCAGGCTCGAAGCTCGCAGGCCTCAAAGGGTCGAGGCCCATGTATCATCACTAAGCGTGGGGGAAGAGTATCATTCTTTAGTTTAGATGACATGATGTGCTAAATTATGGGAGTCTAGGAAGCATGATTCTTGCTAAGTGACCTTTGTGTATAAGCCTTGTGTATTTTTCCATTACCATTTTCTCTTGTATTGTAATAGAATGGGTCCTAAGAGGAGTAGACCAGAGAAAGGAACTACTTCCCGAGTTGATAAAGGGAAGGCCCAACATTGGGGAAAAAAAGAGCCAAAAAATCCATGGCTCCTACTCCCACCATTTTTTTATGACTTCAAGGGGTTAACAAAAATTTCCGAGAGTGCTGCTCGAAATTGGAAGAATCTTGATAGGCCAAAAAGATCAATCTTGGAGACCAATTTTGCGTGCAAAGAGACATTGGAGGTACTATGCCTACTCCAACATATAACCTACTTACTAGGTCGGATAGGCCTAGAAGTTTTCCTCGAGATGCATTCCAAGATGTATATTTGTTGGATTTTGGAATTCTTGGCGACTATGGAACAAACATCGGAAAATGACAGGAGGAACATCACATTCCACTTGGAGACAAGGAGTACTCAATGACCCATATGGAAGTCGCTAGAATGTTTTGAAGACACATAGGCAAGGTCTCTCATTCTTGTAGAGGAACTTTGAGAGAGTGGATAGGAACCACTAGGGTAAGAGTGCCACAATAGTTCATGCATCTTTGAAGTACATGCACCGACTCCTATCCATGCGAGTTCTATTCCACGGGGAGATCGATCAATGCCCTAATAGAGACGTGCAAATTTTTTGGGCTATGACTCTGGAGGGGACTTCTATCCCAACTTGGTGGAGATATTTGTGGAAGAATTCATATTCATGGGGTAAAAAAAAGTTGGGCATATACCGATGGGAGGAATGATCGGCCTACTTGCACACTACCAAGGATATGAGGCGCCACCTCTCTTTGTTCTAGCAAACTTAGACCTTTCTGGGACAAGGTATACCTTGGAGAACTTGGAAAGAGCTTCCATAATCATCATCACCACTACGGAGGACCATTTCTTTTGGCTATATGGTGGTATGACCGTGTGGAACTTGATGGTGCTTTTGCAACCCAAATGCACTGAAATAACTCATGACACCGCGTTGGAGGATCTATTTGTAGCCCTCAATTTCAGGTTTAAGAAGGCTTTCTAGAAGACCTTATTAGTCCCAATTGTGGACATCGAGGACAAAGTGGGTAAGAACCCCCCCCCAAGAACCTATCTGGACTAACCTACCGACAGACTTTTTGGATCAATTTCGCACATTTGGGGAACTAATCATCCGTTCAAGACAATTGGGGCAAGAGGTTAGTCACATTGTAGGGGGTATGAGCTTACAAATAGAGGAGTTTTGGATGAGGCTCGACTCTATGGGTGAGACCATGAATACTTGGGGAGCTAGGCTAGATTCCATCGAGAGGGAAGTGAAGGAAGAGTTCGCAATAGTGGACGAGAGAGTCGATGTGCAAGAGGAGGCCATGGAGAAATTGATTGACCGGATGCATGCCTTAAAGTGATAGGGCTTCCACGATCTAATCCCCTATGAAAGGCAAGAGATGAGGCAAGAAAAGAGAAGGAGATGGCGCGAGATGAGGCGCACGAGAAAAGGCCCTTCGAGCTCTCAAGAGTAAATGCTTATTATCCTCCCGACTCCAATTTTGATTATTACACTTTTTTTATGCATTGGGGACAATGAGAAGTTTAAGTGTGGGTGAGGAAGTAGATAGGCACTTAGGAACCCTTGCAAAATTTCTTTGTGTTTGTTGCTTTTATTTATTATCCACGTAGTATGAAGCCTATCTTTGGGAATTTTGTGCTACACAAAAAATGAAAAAATATATATACTTGGCTAAGTCAAAAACCCGAAGGTGCGACTTAGGTAACAATGGGAAAAGCCCGAATAGGTTGAAATTGAGAGGCCAAATGGTGTGGAAAAAGGTGAAATGTGAGCTTTGAAAAAGAAATAAATGTGGGAAGCTCGGATGAAAACCCAAAAGGGCTCTTAGGCAAAATGAGAGAAAATGCGAGTAATCAAAACTTATCCTATGCTTCTCTTGGCTTGTCTTTTGGTAGCTTCTTTTGATAGAGTAAGCTAGCTTCAAATATTCAAATGATTGAACCTCGCCTTTAAATAGTATGTTGGCTGGTTAGATTACTTTAGTTTCTTAGGGATGTGAGAGTGTGAGAGATTCTTATGTTTTTAGGGTTAGGGTAGTCTAGGAATAAAAATACTGGGTGTTTTGGGGAAATTCTTTGCATACTATTATAAGCTTAGATCTTTACTTGTTCTTATTTACACGAGGACGAGTAAAGGTTTAAGTGTGGAAGAATTGATGAGACACTATAAGTATGTGTTTCTTAAGGAATTTAGCATATCTTTTGTTGTATGGTAGATTGCTAGATTTAAATGAGTTTACATTACAAGGGGTTTATTTGTAGATTGCTCGTAGGCACTTTGGACTATGTAGAAAGGCTTTCTCAAGAATGGTAGTAGATAGTAGATGGTCATTCACCAGGATAGTAGTAGACTGAAGGCCACGAGCTAACACTATAATAAACAACACATTTTACCTGGTTCTGGAGGGGTTTTTACCTCAGTTTCTTGGCCAAAAATAATCGAGGTAAACGTGGCCGGAGTAAAAAGTTTATATTTTACCCCGGTTCAAAACCGAGGTAAAAAGTATTTTTACCTCGGTATTTTGGGAAATGAATCGAGGTAAAAAGTCAGTAGCTGATGTTATTGTCGATAACCGTACAACGTCAGTCTATACGTGTTGGTGACCAACCTTCAAGGTAACCTACGAAATTGTTATTGACAACGTTGCAAATTATAGGTAGCGAAGTCATTTGTACCTGTAAGCGATGTAGCAAAATTATCTAATCATGTCACTGATTGTGACTTTAAGCTCGGTTTGAACCCGCGATAAAAATTATATTTACTATTTTTTATATAAAAAATTGAGGCAATTATGTATACAGCTCGCATAATGTATACACATAAGAAATATAAATACTACACCTTTAATACACAATAAAAGTTATCAAAATTTTCATAAAATGAACTATACCATTGATACTCCATAGCTAGATAACTAACCATATCAAGGTATAAAAAATGGCTAGAAAGTATCAATGGGCATTTTAGAGAAAGATGCTCGTAAAATAAAAATAAAAACTTAATCTAATACTTCCTCATATAGTTGATGGGCTAAGTAAATCTTTCAAATGCTTTACCATCATGAAAATTGCCCATCTTTCACGCACATCCTCCAACAGCCTGATGGTGTAAAGCAATTTGTCCTCGGGAAAAGACTACAACATGGAATAAAAAATTAATGAAAATAGAGGTTGGGCGTAGTCTTGTCGTTGTTTATTGAAACAAAATGTGAGAATAAGACATACCGTTTGTAGATCATATTGATTCTCATTCACATTTTCTACAAAATCCTTAATAATTTTCATGCAATAGTAACCGCTTTGCCATGGGGACGATTGCTTTTTATACTAACCGTACCCACAATTTGTTCATGAACACATAGTTATTCACATATTGAAATAATTAATTCAAATTGATCTATTGTTGTAAATTCCAACCTTTAGGGACTTCCAATGGAATAACTTGCGTACGTTAACCAATGGATCCATCATCACCATTGCAATTGTGAATGAAATAGTGTCAGAGGGCGTCTGATGTAACGGATCGAACCAGAACATCGTGTTTGAGGGAATAACAAAGAAGAAAACCATCCAACATGTGTTAAAATTATGAAAGTGGCATTATTTCATTATAAACCCATAATCTATTGTACACTAAAAACAATTGTAAGTCAATAAGTACAGTTGACTCACCTCTTGTAATATGGTGCAATATATATCGAATTTTCCTTTTTCATCAACCGGGAGCTCAAGTAGGCTAAACGCTCTTCCATCGCCACAGTTCATGTTGTATCTTCAATGGTTAAATAACCCATATCCTTCCTTTGATTTTGTAAATAGATTGTACATGCAAAAGCCTACATACATAGTAAGTCTTAATATATTGATGTGCAACACAATAATTACAACAATGACTAACGTTTGGTTGATGGATTCATACTTACATACAATGTATTTGCATCACGGGAGGAAGGACATTATTGAAATGGAACAAGGTCTTGAAATCCTTCTTTCAAATGATTGGATATACCCTGTACCCAAAAATACCAACTTCTTCCATTGTAATTTTGAACAAAGACGAGGGAGGGTGAGTTGTCAAGATCATGTGGATTTTCTTTTGATATCCATCCTTCAAGGGATTGAATGGAGGTGGATTCACTCTAGGGACCCAAGATTTTGTTGCCTTCAGATCCCCCAATGTATTTGCTAATTTGGTCGGGTTACTAATGCTTGCCTCAATCTACATGAAATCAATTTGGAAAGTTATTTACAAAACTTTTGTCTTAACTCATATCATATTAAACACCATATTTTTTGTTTTATCTTCTTGGCAAGGTTTGTTTTCCAGAATAGAGACCAAACGTAGGGGTCACTCAACAAATATTCCCACTGCCTCATCCACTGTAGTTGCCTCAGCCTCTTGGGTTGAAAAAACTATACCATCTACAAGGGTCTTAGTGATATTAATCAACATGTTTTCCTTCGCGACTGGCTTATGATAATGCATTCGTATAGATATGTACACTTTGCCTTCTGTAACGACATGGCTCTCACCATCAACATGGTCGGCTAGAAGAATGCACAAGGAATTATCCTTCACAATAAGATTAGATAACTTAAAACAAATTATAAAATATTTTGTATATGAAAAATGTGGTATATTTACTTATACCTTTAAGTTGCGTTGGGTGGCCTCTACCAATTTTGTTCTTAGTCGGGCAAATGCAAGAGGCGTTGTTGTAGTCGAAGATGTTGGTTCAGGCCTACTATCACACACCGGGTGGTCATGTGTTGAGTTTTTCGAAGAAGAAGCACGGGGGATAGTTAAGGATGTTGGATTAGAACATGCTAGGATTCCCTCCAAGTCAAGTGGCATTTTCCACCCGTTTTATTCTTACGAGACATAAGCAACTAGTTGGGCAACTGTAGATTTCAGAGCATCAATCTCTCTTTGTTGATTACTTGACGGAATATCAACCTTCGCTGGCCAAGGTTTGACAAAAATACCCCTATGTGTAGCAAGAGTACTGGCAACCCGGACCTGGCCTGGATGTCCTTTCTTGTTTAGCGCTGCACCAAGTATGTCTTTCTTTCCTACCTTGACCAACTCGTCGGACTCTTGCTTTCTTTTCAAGTCCTCCTATAAATTACGAATATTGGATCACATTTATTTGGTCAAATTTAATCTTCAAATATTTCCCATATATTAAATCAACTAAATAGCTGGTACACTTACAATTTGTTGGGCTACCACCTCTGCATCTTTGGTGTGGAACATACCCTATTATTTCCCACGCCTTTTGTATGCTTTCAACCATTTTTCAAATCGGGGAACCTCATCCGTTGTAGGAAATTTCGTAGAATTCTTTCCTCTTCATCCATCACCCTTGCTTAAATTTGTCAAACACTCGAGCCTCAAACATTTCTTTCATAATAATTCTTGTGACTAGTGCGTACTCTCCTCACTCAAGGTGTGTCACATGTTGTTTCCTTTTGAAACCTCAACATGTTTCACTTTCAGAACCTATAATAACATCAAACATGTGGTTTGGTTATGAAAATGAAGAAGGGAAATTATGAGGGACAATAATAACTCAATGTCTTCGTGTGTTTGTGACGTCGGTCACTTGTAGATAAGGAAATCGCATCAATGGCCATCATGTAACCTCACCTATACTGTCAGTCCGAGACAGATTTTAAACTTAGTTTTTAAACGATGGTGCACACTACTCGGTTGAAACGATCCAGAGCTCAGGTAGTACTATGCAACATCGCTTTGTCCGGTTTGTGGTACTTTAGTTTAGGAAAATAGGTTCTGTTACAATTATTAAGCAATGACGATCACAAACAAAATAAACAATTAATTTCTATCATGATAACATTCTCATGTATATTCTAGTATATCTAACAAAATATGTCCTTGCTTACAAATATAATAATATAACCACTATGTATATTCTTCATAGCATGTAAATGATAATTTCTTACCGATTCTTCATCTGCAAGTTTCTGCAAACAAACCCTTCCAGCTTGATTCACTAATAAACGGATGCTTAATTCTTAGGTTGTAATTTCTCTTCTTTCCAAAAGACATAATCCCTAGCCAATTTCGCTTTTAAATTTCTCCATCTCTCTCCCAAGCATCATATTTTTCCATTCTTCAACTTTGTCATGTATTCACACTCAATATTGATGGCCAACTCGAGGCCCTTCCAAAGATTTTCCTTTTAAGCATCATCAACTCGAGGCCATGACTCGTACAAGAATATGTCTACCTTTATCCTTGCAATCAATCCTACGTAACTAGACCACCAATTTCTTTCTTTGCCTATCGCATTTTCTATGTGGTCAAAATTCATTGGACACATGATACCTTTGTTCACCATGTCTATTAGTTTCTTACAAATAGTCCTACCCCGACCTTGCTTATTTTTTTCAATACATTTCTATCTATCCCTCCTTCGGGTCATTTCCTTTTATCGTAGATCACCATTCCACTCCTAAAAATGAAGCTAATTTACCACACAACACTATATCAACCACAACACTAAGTTAATTGATCGCACAAAATGAAGCTAAAAATATGCTCATAATGAAATTTTTTTGCACAACAACACTATATCATCTAATAGGTGACACACTATAATAATCTACTTCATTGATGATCTTCATATGAATAAAACCAATGAGGAAAATAAAAACATTTCATGTCATTTCCATATCATATAACCACCATTTGAGAACTTTATCAAGTGTTACACATAATACACAATAAAAAAATAAAATCTTTACACTATCCACACTACCCTACTTGTATTGTCCACATAACAAAACAGATGAAAATCAAGACACATAACAACAACAAACCCTTATTCAACAATCATTCCCACGGAATCTAACAATGACAATATGATCATGTTTGTGTTTGTGTTGTTTGGAAGATGAAACCTTACCACAATTTTTTTTCATGGAAGTCCCCTCTATGGTGACATCATCATTTTCCCTTTGCTTCTCCAATAAGCCTATATAGGGAAGATGGATTTCAAGGTTTTTGGTGCTTGGAAGATTGGAGGAGCAAGGAAATGGAGATGAAGAAATTTTGGTCTTAGATGGTGGAGGGCGCCATATTTGGCAATAAATGCCTTTTCGAAGTTTTTTGGGCTTCTTTTTCCTAAGTGTGACGCATAT